>CAXDID010000379.1:0-44615 GCA_963988835.1 Hexamita inflata | reverse complement strand
TTCTATAGAGATATCAGTTCTAATGTTCTAATAATTCAAATATTATCAAATATAGAAACAAAACAATATAATTTCTAGTCTTCATAATTTCAAATGTTTAATCTGTCTTCAAATGTGTCATCATTTATTCAGTATTTAATCTTTAATAGAATATCATATGAGTAATCATTATTCTTACAATACATTAATTTGAAATTTAGTCCAGTTAATGCAGATAATATGCAGAATAATAATATATAATAGTTTATCGTAATATTATCATATTTTAAAATATTAATTAAAACCAAAATTATGAAGATTTAGTCTTAATAACTTGATTTATATGATGATATAATTTATAAGATGATATAATGAGACATATTAATATTTACACTTCTTATCATTAATATATAATAATATCATAATTACAATTTGTTAATAAACTCAAATAAATTAAGTTCACATATAACCAGGTGCTATTTCAATTGATTTTCTTGATTAGCAACAACAACATCTGCACCAATCGCTACAACAGAACCAAATGCATGCAAGAAGTAAAACCGCCAAAGCAAGTCCTCCCCATGAGCAAATAGATGAAATGTAATAAATGGCACTATTAGCTTCGTCTTCCATGACATATTTTTGGCTTACGCATTTCAAGTTAACCTGTTTCTCGATATACTATCCATTTTCAAATGTTTGTGTGAAGATAAATGTTTCCAAGTTTTATTTAAACGATATGAACTATTCAGAAGTTTTATTTTAGGTTGAGAAGCATTGTGTTGTCGGATTGTAAAATCCTTATCCGATTATCATGTGGAATACTGGTGATTTGATAGTGGCAAGCTGAGCGCACCCTTCTTTGGTTTCTGCTGGAAACGGGAAATACCAGCTTCTGAACAGGCGAGATATCATGTACACATCAAATGACAGCATCAAGCCTACTACGAAGACAACCGTGATGATAACAGTGTAGAATATTTTAACCCAGAGCGCTTTACAACAGTGCTGCATTATATGGGAAGTGGAAGCAATATTTGAAAAGTTCTATTTTTACGTATTAAAAATTAAATATCAATATTTTGTGTAGTATATAATTTAACCGTTTTCAGTTCTATAATAGAACTGGTTCGTGAGTATACAAACGGTATTTAAACTTTGTTCGTTTAAGCCCCGTTTTTATTTTTTGTTTTTGATATGACAAACGAATTTATAAAATGCGATTCGGAAACTGTTTTGTTAGTTTGGTCTTGAAATTAATGATAGTCAGTTGTTTTTATAATATTTGATTTAAACTACAGTTAATACAATAGGTAGGTTGAGTATATAAAACAGTATATTAGTAAAATATGACTGAGCCACTGATAAGAGATATAAATGTATTAATAATCAAAGTTTTAGTTAAATAACATATATTTTTAATTTACACCTCTTAATTATATTGAAAGATAAGATTATATTGAAAGTGGATTATAATTATATTTAAAATGATTGCGCGAATACGTTTATATATAAATATATATGTTGAATTATGATAATTCTAGATATATATATAATCAAATGAAAATCACATCATCACCTTCTTTCTTTGAGAAATATAAATGAGATATAATAAGCTTAGTCTTATATTTATATTTCACTTCAATTTATAGCGATTTCTAAGGGATCAAAGCGGATTTAAACGTTCGTCAACAAAATACCAAATAACTGATAGTGAAACAAATATAACGGGCAACAAGAATAGGTACCCAACAGGTTTTGTTTCGCTGATAAAGTTAATTTTTTCGACAGCTAAATGAACTCCAACAAAGTTTATAACTCCACTTACACTTTGGTTGGTTGAAAATTTTTAATAGAGCGCTTTGTCTGTCAATATATAATCCATACAATATGTTCCATATTATTTTGTGGTATAGTTGCCTGGGTAGTATATTTGTCCATGAATTTCGAAAAGTTCTGCGTGTTTAGTGGGTTCGTATTAAGGTGCTCCAAGCATCAAAACAACAGATACTTGGTAAAAATCTGTTATTTCGCCAGAATTAGTTGTTTAAATACATAAATGACTTGTGTTCATTGATATTATTGGGCTTTCATGTATCGTAGGTGAAATATTTATTTCTTGAGATACTTTCTTTACAAGGGTATAGTCTAACATGAATTACCACTATATTACCCCAACAGGATTGTTCATGGCTTTTATTTTAGCTAGTTTCTATTTGCATAAAGATTCTCCGTCAGCTTCAATCGAACAATCTAACCAAAGTTATGTATCTGTGAAGCTAAAAACAGATCCTGTAAAATAGAGAAGTACAACATTTTCATCAGAATCTGTGACTTGGAGAATGGTAAGTAATTTGTTAGTAGTTCCAACTAAAACGTTACTTGGTTTCAAACAGTAGCTGGCTGCGCCATTTATCTCCATAGAAACTCTAATTAGAGTGTTGAATATAGTAGCGTTCTTTTCGTTTTCATAACAGTCGAATGTTTCAGTGAAAAATGTGGTAACCGTTTTTACCTGTCTAAATATGTGATATTCCGTTTTTCGACTATATACACCATTAGCATCTGGGATGTATGCTGGGAAGGACCATGTAACATTAATTGTATTGCTGACATGTGTTGAAAACCACTTTAAAATACTCTGACAAATATTTCTATCTGTTCCAGTGAATTGAATAAGGCAATGAAATTCATTTAGTATGAAAAAGTCACCTAAATTTGTAATACTCGATAACTAATACTTAGTTGAGAGCTTGAAGTTAGGGTAAACAAATACTGATACAGTTGCAAAATCATTTTATTTGAATGGTATTTTACAGGCACCATATTCTGATTCAACGTGAAATTGTTGAGCTGGACCTGCATCATAAGTTATAAATGTTCCAGATACACACTCGAACCTGTTATAAAGTGCTATTTTAAACACAGAAATCTGATCTTGCAAGATTGTATTTGTGTCAGGGAAGGTAATTATAAATGACGCAGAAGTAGCTATGAAAGCTGCATTGCAAAAATTATCGGAGCAAGGGAAAGTAATGGTCATTGATGGTGATAATTGCAGTTAAATTGGGTAAGTATAAATAAACCCTTCGAAATCAAGCTAAATTACAAATGATTATTTCAATAAATCTTCACATAATTTTGCCTCAGTTGAATCATCTTCTAGCATAACAGCTGTAAATGTAGGTGTTCTAGACTGTTTTGATAAAACAACCTCTGTGCTGTCAGTGAAACAATTCAACTACTGAGAAAATAGAACTATGTTTATCATTGGAGTGGAATGTTTATTTCAAAAACGCACAATTTATCCTAATTAGTTACATCAATATTTGGTTTGTTTATATTGTTTAGCAATGGTTGACACAATCTTTATGTACAGGAGTAAAGAATCATTTTTTAATGTTTCTTGTGATTGAAGTAATTGATTATTGAGTGGATGTTTTTGAGATGTACCAAAAGAGTGAGCCGATATATATATATCTTTTAAACATCTGATGAAAGTAACGTCAGAGAATAAATATCCTATTTTGTTTAATAAAACGACTCACTTAACTGTAACCTTATCATCAGTACTAAAATATGTCACATCCACATAACATGACTCCATAAAATGACAACGTACTGATGAATATGGCTATCTTTTTGTATCGTAATTGTGTTGAAAATAGCAAATTATAATTATATGCTATATATGAGGTTATTTTGTAAGACTGGGTTCATTAAAATCATTGGTCAACCCTCTTATAAGCGTATTTCTGTAGTAATATATTTTTTGATCTCATAAATCAAGCTTAATAATTTAAAAAAGCAGGCTCACATAGAACCTCGACTTTAGCGAAAATTTTTATCATAATATCAAACGAATTCACACGTATGCCTGGTGAACGACAGTTTCAATGTGGTACTTCTCCTTGCAGCAGCAGCACCTGCACCAGTCGCTGCAGCAGAACCAAACGCAAATCAACAGCAAAGAACCCAACGCGAGGCCTCCCCAAGAGGAAATAGCTGAGACATAATAAACAATTGAGTTGCTTTCATCATCATTTACGAATTTCGTGCTCACGCACGAAACAGTTTTCTCTGTTTTAACGTACGAACCGTTTTTAACTGAGTTCACGTAGACGGTGGTTGACTTACCATTTTTGTACGGGTAAAAAAGCTCCATCGTGGTGTCCTTTATTTAATAGGCCGAGAAGCACTCGGTCACTGGGCTGTAGTAGCCCTGGTTAATCGGAATGCCGAATATTTAGGTTTTAATAGTCGCCTCCTGCAAGCAGCCGGTTTTTAGCTCCGGGGCCGCGTTTTTGAACTTATTGCTCTAGAACATCATGGACTAAATGTACACATCGAAAGAAACAAGCAACCCAGCCGCGAAAATCACACCAAGTATTACCGTATACGTTATCTTCACACAAAAGGCCTTGCAGCAGTTCGCCATAATAAACGGTGTGGATATTGAACTATTTATTATTAAATATTAAAATGAGCTGTCCCATCAGCTTAAGTATACAACTTTATTCACAGAATTAATTTTAATAAAGTTAAAAGTACTGTAGTGTATTAACGTATTATATGAACGTAACATTTATATGTTAGTAAGGATATAATGTAATCATTTTAATGTCCTTGAACGTATGTTATCAGATACTTTGGAATATGAATCAGATACAAAAGTGGAATCCATGTTCTAAAACGACCACAAAACTCGTTTGAGCTTCAAAATGAACTTTAATTAATTTTCAAATTCGTCCACTGAATTTAAACGGAAAAGAACTGATAAAATAGAACTGAACAAGGATAGTCTCGGATAATGTTGTTCACTGTAAACTACTAACTTATCAGTTTTGCTTCCACTTCACATAATGGGTAACTGCTGCAAAGCGTTCTGCGTAAAAATAACTTACACAATCTTGTTCGGGGCCATGTTCACGGTTGGATTACTGCTCTCGTTTGACGTATTAATTAAATAATACAACTTCCACGGCAGAGCCTTCGATACTGACACTCCAAAGCCACAAATGGGCGCTGTGATTGAAGCTCAGATCAGATCTCCAATATTCAGCATGCCACTTGACTTTGGATACTACAATCCAAATACCAAGTGCTTTTCCAATGATATGCACGCTGTTGAGCAATTTTACTACTACTCTGATGACAGAACCACCACCGTTCGCGTCCACGGCGAAGACATGGATGTAGAATGCGTTAGCGTTAACTACGTAGACAACGACGACGGCAACATAATTATCTACCAAACATCCTTATGGTGCTCTTTCGGTGGTTTGATCTTGGCTGTTGTTCTCTTGCTCTGTATTTGGTGCTGCTGCAGCAGCTGGTGCAGATGCTGTTGCTGTAAGGAAGTTGAATACTCCAAGATACAGATGGTTTATGTTTGAGATAGTTTTAACATAAATTAATTTAATAATTAATAAATAACGTTTTCAATACATCTGAAGTTTACGAAAGTAGATCTAACGAACTATTTGCCGTTTAAACTCAATATTTTTTAAATGATATATCGATTGTAATGAACTTCTAAATTGTAATCTTCATTAACTTTATAATTGGAATTAGATTAAGTTATCTTTGCTATTTGTTATTATTATCATATTATACTATGTTTATGTACATCCTTTACCACTTCTTTTGTAAATCAATGTCTGTATTTGAGTCATCTGAATCTGCATCTACAACTATTTAAAAATCATCAAATGCCTCCGAAGAGCCATTTTCGCACAAGTTTGTGGTTGTTATGAAGCCTGTACCATGTACAATTTGCAATTGCTAATTGAAAACGAGGGAAGAGCAAGTTGAGCACTATCATTCTGAAGCTCACATAAGTAAATTACAATAAAAATATGCTCAAAAATGTGGTGAAGTATGGAAGAAGCAAGAAAATGGATAAGTTGATAACATAGAAGTTGAAATCATCAATGTGAACTTGGATGAGAGTAATAACGAGCTGAGTGGAATTAGCAATATTGGCTCGCTAGAATATGAGTGCGGGTGCTGTTAATAGCGATTTAAGAATTAAAACGCACTTTAAGCGCATCTGAACACGAAAAAGCATAGGAAAAACGCCGAAGCAGAGAAAGGCCTCGTTATTGAGCCTAATAATAATTTCGTTGAAGAAACCATCGAGTGATTTTAAATCTTTGGTTGTTCCTTAGTGTATTCCTTTGTATTCCTTAATACTTAAGGTATTGTCTAAAAAATTCATGCTTATAATATTTTATTGTTGAATGAATAATCAGCTAATTATTTACAGGACCAACATCCATTATCAAAAATTCGATTGACCAAATCTCATTTGGTCATCTTAATAATATTTTACAAATAAATAGAGTAAATATACAATATTTGCACCACTCCCGAATGTCAATTTATGAAACATCCGAATCCGCATCAACGATGATTTAAAAACCAGTTGACCTCACGGATATTAAATTTGTGAAGGTTTTTAAACCGGTTCCGTGCACAACTTGTCACGTTCCCTTCAAAACGAGAGAGGAATAAATAATTCACTACCACGACGAAGCCCACATTGAACGCCTCAGAATGAAATGCTCGGCCAAAACGGGAGAGATCTGGGCCAAAGTCAAAACAAACGAAGACCTGGACGTTGAAATCATTAACATAAACCTGGACGAGAACAATAACGAGCTGAGCAACATATCCCACTACAGCCAAATCGAATTCCACTGCGGATGCTGCAACCAACGCTTCAAAAGCGAAGCAGCACTCGACGCACACCTCGGAACGAAGAAGCACAAACGAAATGCTGAACAAGAGCACGCACTAATAGTACAAACTGGCGCTGAAATTCTAGAAGTTATTGAATGACGCTTTAAATATTTAATTGAATTGCTAAATTAGTTTCTTCTATTCATTTTAATATTTTAATTATTATTCGTCTGTTTAAAATGATAGATAAAATTAAAAATATTGAAAAGATTATTTGTTACTATTACATCAAGTGTATTTTCATGTCAATCATACATAAACGTGACTGTCAGAGACTATACCTTCCTTTTTCTGGCAGCACAGGCAGCGGCAACAGCAGCATCTGCACCAATCGACACAGCAAGTCCATATGCAAAGAAGTATCAAAATGCCCAATATAAGGCCGCCCCAAGAACATGAAGCTGTAAGATAATACATGATGTTGTTGGAATCACCATTTATAAACTCTTGGCTAACACATTTTATAACCTTTTCTTTCAAAACATAGGAACCGTTAACATGTTGTGTTAACAAAGACAGTGTTGAATGACTCTTGGCCAGTTTCTTTTTCAGAAAAACATTCAGTGGCAGGATTATAATAACCATAACCAACTAGAAGATTGAACATAGAAGATTTTATGTAAGCGTCTTAATTTGCACAAGTATGAGATACAGTAGCACCATCGAATTGATTGGATTGGAACATACGAGATTGTAAATAAACATCAAAGGAAACCAGTAACGCAACAACAAATATCGCACTGATTATGAGGGTGTATGTAATTTTAACACAAAATGCTTTACAACAAGTATCTTTACTCATATTATTGGAAGTGGAATTAAATGTAAAATATAATATAATTATTTAATTGATACAATAACCATGTTCTCAGTTCTATTTCAAATCAAATTACTATTTCAT
The DNA here is from genome assembly GCA_963988835.1 of Hexamita inflata. Taxonomy (NCBI): domain Eukaryota; phylum Fornicata; order Diplomonadida; family Hexamitidae; genus Hexamita; species Hexamita inflata. The sequence continues at coordinate 36,991 of CAXDID010000379.1, read as the reverse complement.
TTCAAAATAAAGATAATATAAAAGGCGTGATGCTCAAGCATATAATTTCGTACGAATTAATATTTTGAATTATAACTGTATACTTAGCATTTAATACTTTAACCGTTTTAAATTTAAAAATTATTATTATTTGCAACATTATACTCACTTAACTGTAAGGCTTAACAGTTCTCTGTAATTCAACCTTCTATTATTTCAAACAACATTAAAATGTACCTGTGATTGAAGTAATCGATTATTGAGTGAGCCGATATATTTCAAACTACAGATAGCAGCTTTGTGAGGGAACCAATATTATTATAGAATTAGATAGAAGCCCAGTTAAATTTGCGACTCTTTATCTCATTCCTGAGTTAAAATAATTGATTATTTTAGAAGGAGTGGGGAAGCCCAGGTCAGGTAAATTGTCATGGTTACATTTTGGGAGGCTGTGAAGTAGATACTCATGCTAATGAACACTCTATATATTAATATAACACATTTATAGTATACTCAAATCAAATTTTTTTGAAATGATAGGTTTTTGGTCTGGCAGCTAACCTGGCACTTATTTATAGAACAAATAAAACCTGGCAATCTACCACACATATTTTGTATTATAATATATATTACTTGTGTGTATACTCCTATTATCAATAAAAAATTAAAATATTACTTTAACCAATGTTTTATTCTGTTTCTATTATTAAATTTGTTATTATATACTAAAAATGGAAATAATTGCGTATCACAACTATTTTAATTTATTTCATTCTATTATATTTTAATTGCAAATAATTACCAGTAATTACTTATAATTCAATTGAAATTATCTTAATTTATGTGACTAACATTATTGACCTCGGAAGACAATCTTTAAGATGTAATAATTCTATCATAACATAGCCTAACTTAGTTAGGCTAACTTAACTAGAAATCTAATTCATTTTATCATGTCATCTAGTATATTTATATATTTATATATATAGAGAGACGCGAGAACCAGTTTCTGGAAATTAAGTTAGCGAATCAGGTAAAACTGGTCCGCTGACGACTCAGTGAGGGCCCTGTTGGGTCTTTACTGGGTGGGCATAAATGACGGGTTGAGCCCGTTTTGAAAGTGGAAATATGGGTGTGCGAGAGCCTATGTTTTACTTTCGAAAGTCTCAATGAAGTCTGTTTGTACCGTCTCGAGGAAGTGATAAATATATAACTTCAATTCATAGTAATTTTATGTAATTTTGAAAATGATAATTTTTCAATTAACAAAAACGTTTATAACTCAGAAGCTATCTTTATAATAAGTGTGGTGTGGATATGTGAATTGGTGTATCAGCGGCGACGCGTACTGCTTCTTAGTTTAGAGCGGGGTATAAAGTCATACATATTAAAAATTATATTTAATATTCTGCGAACATGCGAACTGAGTTCGTGAATGAGTAGCTCTAAAAGATTATATTCAGAAAAAACATTCTTCAAATTAGTTTATTCTTCAAATTATAAATTGGATCACACGTAAACCGAACCTGAGACGATGAACTATTCCTTTTAGTAACAGCAAAGGCACTTGCACCATCCGGCACAAAAGAACCAGATGCTCAATATAACTGAAATAGCCACGATGAGGAAGCCATATGAACACGCTGCTGTGATGTAGTAGACTGCAGAAAGGGTGCCATCATTTTCAAGCCAGTCGGCGCTTACGCATCTTACTTCAGCTTTCACAATCGTCAGAATATCGTCATCAGTGACATAGTACACTGGGATTGTTTTGTTGTTTTTGAAGTAGTAGTACTAATACTCGTCGCCAGGATATCCCTCATTGCCTGAGAAGCACTAGGAACCCCGGTTGTAATACCCAGTAGTTATTGGAATGTGAAGGACTGGGCTCTATACAAAAGCAATTTGATCACATAATGTTACAGTGTGACGACTCTGGGATTCAAACTTACTCTTTCTAAACATAAGAGATTCTCTATAAATATCAAATGAGTAGAATAATCCAAACCCACAGATTGCTCCTATTATCAATGTGTATGTGATTTTTACGCATACGTTCTTACAAAAGTTCTTACACATACTAAATGAAGTGAGTTGAACATTATTTATTACCATTAAAAGAATAAAAAATACAAATAATACATATTTAAACATTTATCTTATTTTATCTTTTCCATTCATCTATTTCTTTGTATATTATACATTGTTCTGACTTGGATCCTGAATTTACAACTATTATATATTTGAACCTATGTATATCTACTGTTTAATAACATTATCTTGTTAATTAATTATATCATATTTTGGAATAATACTTAAGGCTAGAACAATTTATGTTATCACACTTTATCTTTCATGTGTTCTGGAATACATGAACGAATCTGTAATCATGTTTCTTATATTTGTGAGCGTAAGAATTCGGCTTAATCTTTGATATAGAACAAATATGCGCATTATTAATATGCAACTATGTATACTTACCATTTAATAAAATAACAAAATACGATATTATATTTTAGATAATATGTAAGCCATATTACTTCCTCACATAGAGCGTTTGATACAAATGACGTGTGTATTAAATGAATTCTTGTATTATATACATTTAAACGAGCGGAAATCAAACATAATCTGAATTAAACGACTCACTTTATACTATTAAGTTAATAGCAATGCATATATCAGAATTTGAGCCAACATATTATATTCCGAAATATATTAACACATATTATCGTATTAAATGCATATATGAACTACCAATCAAATCAGTCTTTCCTATTCTACATTGTTTCCCTCTATTCTTGTGAATTCATCTTTCTTGCCACATTATATTTTGCATTTACACCAATCGATGCAGAAGAACCATATTAAGACGATCGCCGAAACGGGTAGTACTATTCCGATGATTGAACAAGCCAGCGAAGCTTAATACATGCTGATAAACTGCTTTTGGTTGTGTTAAATATAATACTAGCTAAGACAGTTAACTTTGTGGTATTGTTTATCTTCTGCACCATATATCTCAATGGCTCTGTTGTTGGCTAAATTATAGTATGTCGTATACGTTGTGTCCATTAAATCTAGCAAACATGTCGACTAAGGGTGGTGGTACGCCTATGTCTTATCCAACTTAAAGTTAGTAACTTTAGTATGAACTTCGGCACGCTATGCTTCATTATAGAGCTTTTTCACCAAAACTTTAGAGGTGTCAACTTTATCTGGGAGAAATTAGCTAGAAGTTAACAACACGTCAAAAGAGAAGAACAATCCGACGGAGAACAGAAGTGTTATAATTATGGTGTAAGTTAGTTTTACATTCAAAGCGTTGATCTTTGCCATTGTTGATGGAGCGGACTGATTTGCGAATTAGAATGTAATTACACTAAAACAATATTATCATGTTTTATCTTTCGTGTGTTCTAGAATACATGAACGAATCTGTAATCATGTTTCTTATATTTGTGAGCGTAAGAATTCGGCTTAATCTTTGATATAGAACAAATATGCGCATTATTAATATGCAACTATGTATACTTACCATTTAATAAAATAACAAAATACGATATTATATTTTAGATAATATGTAAGCCATATTACTTCCTCACATAGAGCGTTTGATACAAATGACGTGTGTATTAAATGAATTCTTGTATTATATACATTTAAACGAGCGGAAATCAAACATAATCTGAATTAAACGACTCACTTAATACTATTAAGTTAATAGCAATGCATATATCAGAATTTGAGCCAACATATTATATTCCGAAATATATTAACACATATTATCGTATTAAATGCATATATGAACTACCAATCAAATCAGTCTTTCCTATTCTACATTGTTTCCCTCTATTCTTGTGAATTCATCTTTCTTGCCACATTATATTTTGCATTTACACCAATCGATGCAGAAGAACCATATTAAGACGATCGCCGAAACGGGTAGTACTATTCCGATGATTGAACAAGCCAGCGAAGCTTAATACATGCTGATAAACTGCTTTTGGTTGTGTTAAATATAATACTAGCTAAGACAGTTAACTTTGTGGTATTGTTTATCTTCTGCACCATATATCTCAATGGCTCTGTTGTTGGCTAAATTATAGTATGTCGTATACGTTGTGTCCATTAAATCTAGCAAACATGTCGACTAAGGGTGGTGGTACGCCTATGTCTTATCCAACTTAAAGTTAGTAACTTTAGTATGAACTTCGGCACGCTATGCTTCATTATAGAGCTTTTTCACCAAAACTTTAGAGGTGTCAACTTTATCTGGGAGAAATTAACTAGAAGTTAACAACACGTCAAAAGAGAAGAACAATCCGACGGAGAACAGAAGTGTTATAATTATGGTGTAAGTTAGTTTTACATTCAAAGCGTTGATCTTTGCCATTGTTGATGGAGCGGACTGATTTGCGAATTAGAATGTAATTACACTAAAACAATATTATCATGTTTTATCTTTCGTGTGTTCTAGAATACATGAACGAATCTGTAATCATGTTTCTTATATTTGTGAGCGTAAGAATTCGGCTTAATCTTTGATATAGAACAAATATGCGCATTATTAATATGCAACTATGTATACTTACCATTTAATAAAATAACAAAATACGATATTATATTTTAGATAATATGTAAGCCATATTACTTCCTCACATAGAGCGTTTGATACAAATGACGTGTGTATTAAATGAATTCTTGTATTATATACATTTAAACGAGCGGAAATCAAACATAATCTGAATTAAACGACTCACTTAATACTATTAAGTTAATAGCAATGCATATATCAGAATTTGAGCCAACATATTATATTCCGAAATTGATGTCTCGCACGTTATCGAATGGAGTATGTTTTGAAGATATATTTGAGATGATAAGTAGGGAGTTACGTTATTTTCATTAATAACCTTGTTTTAAGTTTATTAGATTATTTATAACGGAAACACTATCTTTTAATGTTTTAATATTATATTAGTGTTTTTTATTTATCACAATAAATGCTTATAATTGAACATTTGTATGTTCAAATGCTTTTATAAATTATTGTCTGTAAACAACAAACTAATTAACAGCTTTTTGATATCTTGTTGTATTTATTGGACAGTTAGTTTATATTAGTTTCAATTCAGGATAATTTAGCACGGAAAACTATTTTAGAATACATTTGCTCAATTGAAATTACAAAATATAATCGTTGCGCTCGTTAGTATTAATTCCACAGTGACTCAGTTTAATTATTTTTGATTTGGGAAACCTATTTAGTGATTAAATATTATCAATGGAGAAGTAGTTAGTTGTGAACATTTACAGCTACGTTAGATTGCATTGATGAACGTCTATTTGTTTAGCATTTATTTCTTATTCTAGTAGGTCCTGATATAAAAAGTTGCATTCGTGAAATCTCAGGATGTCCCATGTTCCGCTTAGTTATCTGCAATCAAGTGTGCATTGTTTTAGGTCTAGGATTTGCGGATTGCACTGAATTAGGTCAAGCAGATTCGGTTATTATTGGTAAAAAGTGAAGTAAATTTTGGATCTGCTGCCATAAAGACACGAATAATCTTTGTTTTAACTTTATTTATAGTTTGTGATGAAGATTTCATGTATATTATTGAATCCATATCCACGTACTAAGCAATCTATTACCTGTATGTGGTTTATTTTGCCTTGGATTTTGTTTAGGTCGCAGATTTGATTTTGAATTAGTATATTTGTTGTGCACTCGTTAAATTCGTGATTTAGGCTGAATTCAGTTTGAGTGAATTCGCTTTGAAACGAGTTAATCACCACTTTAAAGCATTTAACATTCTGAATGAACGATTTATTGTTCAAATCGCAGTTATTCAATTCGAGTTTATCAGTTTTTAAATAGTTTTCTTTTAATATATTTTTAAAACTGCAGTTGGTGAAACACATTTCGTAGCATTTTTGTGTTTTCCAGTGTTTTAAATCTATTATTTGGTTCTTCACGTCAAGTTTTCCGATTACGGTGCTTATATTCTTAAAATCAAAGCCCATGTGATCTATTATGGCTGATATCATTTTTATATTCTCCTGTTGCAATTAATTTGTTTATATAACGCTGTTAAAAAGCTTCAAACTGAAGACAGTTAAGCTCTTAGGGAAATTGTTAACGCACTCGCAATTGTTAAAACCAATATCGTCAAACGAACCTGATATTTTTGATAAATCGACAACACACCCCGTAAAATACACGTTTTTCGTTTAATACAGAAGCTCATAATGATCAAAAATAGTATATTGGTCACCGATTACACTTATTGACATATAATTTCTATTTAATGAACTTTAATTATACTGCTGAAAATATCTCTCGTCTTGCCATTTTAACTCTAACTATTGAGATTAATAACTATTAACAACAAATGGCATTTTGGAGATGGAAAATAGAAAACATTTATTAGAATATATATTTTATTTATACCTCACACATAAGCAGAAGATATGTCAACGTGTTTACCTTTGCAGCAACAGCATCTGCACCAGTCGCTGCAACAGAACCAGATGCTAATAATTGAGGCGACACCTATCACGAGACCTAGCCAAGAAAAAGCGGCAGAAAGTTAATAAATCAACTTAATATTTTCATCTTCAACACATTATTTGCTCACGCATGTAATCTTTAATTCTTCTAGCTCCATACCATTAATATTTTCTACAAATACCGTTGTTGTTTTTCCATTTTTATAGGTGTAAAATTCAGTATCTTAAATACTATCTGAAAAACAATGAGTGTTTGGATTATAACGCCCCAACGATATTGGGAAACGGAACAAAGGAGACTCGATTCTAGCGTCATAAGTGCATGGAGCTTTAACTTCAGGGGCAGCATTCTTAAATTAACTGCTTTAGAACATTTAAGCCTTTAAATACGTATCGAACGAGAACATCAAGCCCATTACGAAGAATACACCAAGAATAACGGTGTAGAAGATCTTAACCCACAAAGCTTTGCAAATGTTGAACATTACAAGAAGTGGGTGAATATTTCCATATTTATAACTTTCATTTTATAATTGAAAACTTGTGGTATACTAGAACAAATTAAACACATGCATATAAGTGCAATATTTCATTTACGTATACAATACAAAAAGTTTAAATATTTATGATATAATTATATACAATGTGAAATATAATAAAACGGTCTTAAATTACTATTGTGTTAAAATGAATCTAATTTAAATTTATAAACACTACTCTATTTCAAATAGAGTAGTGTTTATTAATACAGAAATAGAGTCTATTTCTGACGATATTATGTGAATATGTACTTATCATTACTAAAATTTCAGTTACAATTATTCCATTTAATTTATATTTTGACTTTTACGTCATACAAGTTGGAATTTGATGATCCACATTCTATAGAACAAATAAATATGTAAAGCATTTAAACATATTGTTGGATTATTACTGATGTCATTATATATGCTATTGAAGAGCGGTGCACATGCATATTTATATTAAGAAATTTAAAGTTTCATAATCACACAAAGGCTGTGCATGTTCAACGCTCTGCTATTGATGTTATTTTTATAAACCCAGCTTTACTTTTATTTCTAAGTATTAATAAAGCAATTCTACATTTCACTCGCTAAACGTTTTGCTCACCATTAAATAGCACTCGACTGCTTTCTTTGTTTTAACTATTTCTTCGTCCTCTTCCTTCGAGAATTTGTGAACTTTCTGGTCTTTGAACAGTTGTTCTGTCATTTTGGCCTCTTCTTTGTTCAGATTGAGTTGGTATTGCTCGTTCATTTTTTATATAAAATATTTCAAGTCGTTTTTCTCCTGCCCGTATTCCGAAAAGAGAATTGAAAACGTGTTCAAAACGGAGAACTTGGTCTCGCGCCACCACGTTTTCAGGCTTTAGACGTTGTCTTCGGAGGAGGACTCGTTCGCTATGAAGGACTGGTGCATCGAGTACTTCTAATGTATTTCCAGCTCATAGAGGTTAATCCAGAAATTGGACGTGCGCAAAGCCGGATGCTCCAAGAGCAAATAGGACAGAAGCACATTATTCGCACCAATTAAGGCAGCAAAAGTTACTGACGTGTTAATCACGTGCAAAGTGAGAATGGTAGGCTTCTGGCCTAGTCTCAAATTATCCAAAAACACCACACACAACTTCGACAACAAAATCAACTGCACCGGAGTAAGCATCGTCATTTCGTCCTATTTCCTATTCTACAACAAAAAATCGATAAAATCCTGCTGTAACTCTGGCTAATGCTTCAAATTATGCCTATACTCAAAGAAATCTTTCGCACTCACCTACTTATTGTGAAATAAATCATCGAGTACATTCATTTGAGGTGGAAATTAACCGATTGCAATCAAATTAGTTATATTTATAGTATTGTGTGTTATTTTCAGAATATCCATTTTTTCAAATGTTCATTGAAAAGATGGGACACTAAAATAACAAGTGAAATACACATTGGTTACTGCATAAATACACTATGTGAATAATGGAAATATGTGCTAAATTAATTATAAGTCAGTATACAAGTTTTTATGAATTACTTTCACTAATCACCAGTCGCTAACGTCATTTACTTGAACGCTTTGTTATTTTCCGATGTTCATCTCGCTGTCTTCGAACGTGTCATCAAAATCTGGTAAGGGTATGATCGCGGACGCAGCCGCCGTTTGCAGCACGCCCCAGGGCTTCGTTTCTCCGTCAAATCCGCCCAAATCTTAATACGCAAGTTAATCAATCGTCATGCCAATTTGAATCGCGATTGAGGCCGTATTTACTATTTACGTTATGTCCTGCTTGCCCATAACTTGACAGCCCAGAATCACATTCGTGTCCTCGTCAAAAATAATTATGACCGAAACGAGCTCGTCCTCTGTTTACTCTGAATCAAATTCGAATGACTCGACCACTTTATCGCACATTTTCTGCACAATTTCCTCTCTGTCGCTGAACTATTTACCCAGTTCTTGCAGCTTCTGGACCACTTTCGCCACTTTCTTCTGGCAATACGCCGACCAGAGGTAGTCGGACTAAATCACCTTGCCCACGTGACGGCACTGTTTCTTGGCGTCCATGGTCGTCAACCCAGTTGAAGCAAGCGAATAATCAAAAAGTTGGATTCCATACGTTTAATTCGAGCCGGAAGCGGTTAAATTCCTACCAAGAGCCTGATTCGCGGCCACAATGCCTTGTTTAACCGCTTACGAAGCGAGCGGAATGTGCGCCTGTTTTTTAAGCAACCTATTGTAACACGTAGCACAGTCACCAATGGCAAATACGTTCTCTATTGACGTGCGCTGCTGATTATCGACCACAATCACGTTATTCAAATTTGTTAGCTTATTCTGTGACTAACCGATTAGATTTTTAGTATTCGGAACGAAACCAGTGCACACAATCACATAGTCGAACTCTGCGTTCAGCACTTTTATTATTTCATCAACATTTCGCTCAATGCAAACTGCAACCGAAGACTCGTTTTCTTTAAGCTTTACAACTTTTGAGTGAGGACATAAATCTATTCCTAGAATTTTACATTCTTTTTCAAGAATGTTTACGTATTCATAATCAAAATACTTTTATAAAATATGTTTTTAGTGATCAACTATTGTAACTTTGGAACCAATTACATTGAAACTCCAAGCTAACTCCATGCCAATATGACCTGAGCCGATTATACACACTTTCTTTGGATCTTAAAGTTTTACAAGTCTTTGAGCATCTTAATATGTTTTACACAGAAGAATTCTTTTGAAATTAGTTCTCAACTAGTTTGCTGGATCATTTTAATAATCGATACCATCAATAACAGGAGGTATTTGAGGATTTGATCCTGTTGAAATTATCATTTTATGATATTAAAAACTATATTTCTCATTTGTATTAAGGTCAATTGTGTTAATTTGCTTTGTGTTGAAATCAACACCTTCCACGCTTGTGCATTCATGTATTTCAATACCCATTTGTTTCATTCGATTTGGAGTATTGTAGAATAGTCTATTAAGGTCATCACATGTTTTATTAATAGCTAAATGTATACCACAGCTTAGAAATGATACTGTAGACGTTTTTTCAAATACTAATATTCTTACATTTTTGTTTAAATTTCTTAATATCACAGCTGCTGTAGTTCCAGCATGTGTACAACCTATAATTGCGATTACTTCCTATTTTAGTTTAATAGGATGTTTGATGCTATGCGCCATATCTTCTGTCGTATTTTGTAAATTGGAACCACAACCCATTTGCGAAGTGGAATACAAAATGTTTAATTCTCTTAATTAGTTAATTAGATATTTTATAATGTTATTTTGTATATATCAAAAGCTGTTAAACATTAGATTTAAACAAACATTACTTACAAATATTTTAATTATAACCTTTAATCCGCTTTTTAAATACTGTGGTCGCCAAGCCAACTTTGATTTCAAAAAATACTAACTATTTCAAAACTATTTTTTGTATTAATTTTAACTATATATTAACTCAATGTTTAGTAGCGTCTCCTTTCTATTTTATTACTTCTTCTAACCTTTTGGGCATAGAGTCAATCAAATGATTGATGATATCTAACGAGATTTACTCCAACGCCCTCTTTACTTCTTCATTTAATAAGTCATATGTGGTACATTCTTCAGGGGAAATGTTTGACTTCAGTGGATTCCAGCAGTGAAAAAGTGGATTTAAGTCTGGACTCATTACTGGAAAGCGATAGAGCTCAATGTTGTTAGCAGTATAAAAGTTTTTCATATACTTACTAAAATGTGTCGGGGCGTTATCTTGTTGCAACTTCAAGTTATGCTATTAAGTGATGGAAGTGTAACTTGTCTGAGAACTTAAGAATTGACAATTGAATTCATGGTCGTACCGCACGGCATAAACCATAATGGACCCTTATATCTATAGCTAATCGTACTATAGATCATGCACGAAAACAGTCCATATTTTACACTTCGAGAAAATACTTCGGATTCCACTCGTCTTTAGGTGTTCTGAGCACTCTACTCGCTCGATTTGCATAGCATTTTGAGCGATACTCATCGGTATACTAAAAAGTTCTCCAATATTCAATTGGTTGTTTCAGGTTCATTCGAGCAAAGTTCAAACTTTCCAATTTATGCTTTTCGGTAAGTTTTGGCTTTATCTTAGCAACATAGAAGCTTAAACTGAATTTGGCCAGGAGACGAGATACCGTTGTTAGAGACATGGAAATTCCACGAAGGGCTTAGTATTTTTCAGCTATGATTCGTCGAGTTTCGAATCTATGGCTCTGGCGATATTTAACAACGCGAAAATCTCAGCTTAGTCAAATTTTCTGACACTATTATCGGCATGAGAAGCTTCTAGCTTGCCTGTAACTTCAAAGTGCTTAAAAATGGAATAAACAGTTTGGAGACTACATTGAAGGCAACAAGCAATGTATTTCTTGGTTGCAACAGTTTGTGATTCTGTTTCTCACATTCTCATCATTATGCGACGCTCTTGTATTGTGATCCGTCGGCTTCGTGTGTGCTTCGTCATTTGAAGGATGAAGTGAAAAAGAAATGAACCGCAGAATTAATTGAATATGTTATAATTAGCATAAATACAGTGATTTAATTTTCAAGCGCAATTATTACATAAACATTTGTTAAAATCAAAGTTGGCTCGGACACCACAGTAAGTAAATGAATAAATGATATTCTAGGACAATTTCTAAAATATTAAAAATTAATATTTCATTTTAAAGCTTTAGTAGTTAATTTGGGAGTGTTATAAGGTCCTCCGAAAAAGATCCTAACTCTTATTAATGACGAACCTCACTTCTACGTTATCTTTTTGTATCATAGATATTTGGGTTTCATTTATTTAGGGGGTTAAAATCATTGGCCAACCCTCTTAAAAATGGATTCGTACGTGTCTCACCACCTTAAAAGTGAAAAAGGACCCTCTTATGTGCGGATTTCTGTAGTATTTTGCAGTCAAAGTAGTTTTACAAAAGACATCAATTATCAGTAAAATACGTATATTATTATTTATTTTTTGTGAAGGTATATCAAGTATATCATTACATAATTGTCAATTCAGATTATATTGAAGATGCGTTATCTTGGCGTATATTGTTGCAATCAATCATATCGTTATATGAAGTACATTGATATTGAGAGTAGTTTGAAGTAGCGTTATTGTGTAACTAAGTATGGATTTGTGGATTGTCATGATTTATGAGATGAAGATGGAATGATTAAATTGAGCCTTAGTACTGATGATAAGGTTACAGTTAAGTGAGTCATTTTAATTATATGAATTACAATAGAATTTTAGAATACTGTTCATGTTAATGGGACATATATGTATTTACAATTATATTTAATACCATTATATTTCTAACTAATTATCTTATAATCCACACCCAATCATGTCTGATCTAGTTGGTTTCATTTAAAAACTAATTGAATTAACAAAAGACAAGTAGAAAAAAGTTATTTTATAACGTCTTAGTGACGATATTAAAAAGCTTCCTGAAACTTCCAATCCAGCTGATAAATTTAAAGACAATCATGAATTACTTATGAATATATTTATGACCGGCTCAGAATATGTAAAAGGAAGTTCAACAAGTCATTTAGTCGGATCTATGAAGCTTATCAAACTACTTTTAATTTATTTAGAAGCATCACCATCTGATTAAATGACAGTATCACTCACTTTAAAATATATTCTTTAAGACATGCCAGCTACGAAAGAGGAAGTTTCTGAAGAACTCACATATTTAATAGTTAGTTTGACGGATTGTCCAGAGTTATTTGCTCCTCCCCTTTAAAAGTTAGCATTTATTAGATTGTATGAACTTACGTTGCAAAAAGGTATAAAAATCGAACATAAGGCTATTGTCGAATTAGCAATACAGAAACTTTATCTTTTCACATTTAACACAGAGTCCAGCACGAATACAATAATAACAACATATTTCAATTTCTCACTTACTTCTGATGATACTGCAATAGATTTGTAAGGAGTAACAATATAAAAAATGAATCCATTAATTATTTTAAACACTGTGCTTACTATTGGTCGTCAAATTAAAGATCAAGACAAAATAATGTCTTTATATCGAACCATAATGAAACGGAAGTTCCAACAATAAAAGTTTAATGATGAAAATAATAAATTTTTCGGTTCTAGTTCTCTTCCAGAGGGATTTAGAATTAAAGATTTTTGTTAATCTTAAGTTGTATATTTGTATGCACTTGCTCAGTAAGTTAAAATTAAATAACCAATGCTCAATCAGGTTCTTTTTGCTATGATGTAATTACAAATCTGTTTAAGCGAACACGTTACTGAAGAAATTAAATATGATTTCTTATTAACATTATTTGATCAAATCAAAAATATAGCAGAAGAAGATCAATTTTATCAATATACAATAATATTGGGTATGACAAATTGTCTAGTAAAACATTTATTTTAAATAGACAAACTCAGCAATGAGATAATATTAACAGTCTTAAAGCACGTCAGTAATTATTTCATGGTTTTAAAACAACTACAATAATAACACTATAGATTTGTTGCCAATCCTGGAACATTTGTCAGTGAAATTTTCGAACACAACAACACAGATTTAAATTTCTTTACAGCTAGTTATGTGGCCAATCCATCATAACTATAATATTACAAATTTAAGGATTAATAAGCTTTAATAACTATGTTTTCTTTGGATATAATGATGGTATTAATGAAGGCTTATTAAGATAAAAAACTTCCAAAGCTTGAAATTGAGAATCTTAATTTGTTCTTCAATTTATGCAAATACTTTATTAACGAGTTTGGAAAAATCGATACATCAATAAATCTTACAGCTTGCTGTGTTTCAACAATGTGTGCAATGTTAAGACAACTAGAAAGCGAATCAATGGATAAATATTTATATGGTGAAATACTAAGTTTTATTTTACAAACTCCAAAGATTATGATTTAGAAAGATTAAAACTAGCCATGGACTGCACCATTCAAAATTTAGAATAAAGCCTCCATGTCTAAAATCTATACCATTATAGTAAGCGAGTTGTTCAATTTGAAATAAATAGCATTGGACGATTTCATTGATTTACATTATACCGGTATGAGTTTGATTCTTTCCATGTATATGCAACCTAATACCAATTTGGGCTTCAGCGAGTTTTAATAATATATTATTAAGGGAAAAGATAACGATAGAGAATTAGTTGATGCTTTCAGCAGCTTTTACAACATTAAAATTGATGAGGAAGATTAATTTGATCGTAAATATGTTATTTGTTAACATGAACAATATCTTGATTCTCTTTGCCAAATAATCCTAAATGAGGTAACACCAAAGAAATATGTGGAGTTATTCAGCTAAATCTTAGTAAACGAGTTTGTTTTCATAAAAGAAAATGAAATCCAACCAATTCTTGACCTTGCTATGTCAGAATTATTTGGAAAGGTAGTTTTCAAATAACTGGAGCAGAAGTAATTGAAACAGAAGGCTCGTAAATTACTTACTGAATTGATTAAATATCAGCTTATCGCTAAGCACAAAGATGCTGAGCTAACTGATCATTACAAGCCAATGCAGAATTACCTTTAAACCATTAATTCTGATAAATTTGTTGAATTCAACTTCTTTAACCCTGTTAAGAGCATGTTCAAATCTGACGATTTAGGTTTCGTTGTTGATTTAGTCATATAGATTGTTTAATTCACCATTGATCATAACTTGCAGTTAACAAATATTGAGCAAGTTGAACAATTCCTTACTGAGTATTTGGACGAGAACAAGTTCAACTGTTAGTAATCCTTTGTCCAGCTCATTAACTTGCTAGCTGGCTCAGAAAAAGTGTAAGAACTTACATTGCAAACATAGCAGCATCTTCTTGAGATGTTATTTGACATAATTAATAACTTCTACGAGGGTAGAATGCAATGCCCAATGGATGAGGCCTATTTTGTGCACGCTGCCTCAGATTTCTTCAAATCTACCAACTTTGTTCAAATATTCTATGAAGTTGCCGAATACCTCTATATGCAATGCATAAACTCAGTCGCTGGATCCAAGCTTGTTGTGAGCTACCTCGGCTTCATCCAATAGGTTTTAGTTTGTTCTCACGGTTCATACCTAATTTCATCCGAGAAGTTGAGTAAAACGGCCATGGTCCAGCTCATTCACTTGTACGTGGGTAAGATTGGAGACACCATTATTTTACAGTACAAAGACAATTAAACGGCTTCTAATTTAAGAAACTTTGAAGAATTACTTAAGATTTACTCTGTGCTCATTTTGTACGCAGCCGATAAGTTCAATGATTTAGCTGGGTACGCCGTGTCTGGTTACATTAATTCTTTCACCGATTTGGACGAAAACTGCTTCAAATTGCAAGTATAGTACCTTCTTCAATTAATCACTGAAGACACTTTGTTAAAGATTTTATTCTTCAACGATCAAGAAGAAGACTCCTTCTGGAGTGCATGCAGATTGATCAAAGAGGGTGTAAAGTTCCAACAATATCCAACTGTTTTCAAGAAGCAATTACTAAAGATATTCACCACTTACTGCCATGAAAAGCAAAGCATGATGTTTTTAGAAAACAACTTGAGAAACTTCTTGCTTCTGCTCAAGAAAATTGAGCCAGCCAAGATCTATGATGAGGAAATCCTCGATATCCTCTGCACATTGTCTATTCAGTATGATATCTTCCAAAATACCATGTACAACGAAGAGAACTTGCTTTCTCAGTCCACCATTTCCATGCTCCCGGTAACTTTAGCCTATCTTATCCAAAGACAATTGGAGGAATTCTTGACTGATAAGTCAACACAGTTCAAGTTATCTGCTGTTAATATATTGACTCCAATGCTTTGCCAGACTCCAAACGTGGTTTCCGTGAAGAATTTATTGAGAATAATTCAATTGCAGTACGATTCAGTTGAAGAAGCAGATGCCAAGCAGCAAATCTTCGATTGTGTGAAGAATTTCACCACTAACAACAACACTGCAGCCGTTGGTCCATACTGCCCGTAAATGTTCACTCATGTGCTTCTTTCCATGCTCCGTTAGGTTGAGATGGATGAGGAAAACTTGTAAGCCATTCTGGACATTGCTCGCTCCCTTTTGAAGGAGCCAATTGGTTCCGTTACTGCCAAGGTGCATGTGATGTTCGTCCTCTTCGAGGTGTACAAGTCCACCAAGTCAACCGCCATTTTTGACGCGCTCCAAGCCCAGCTTGAGCAGTTCATCGAGTTCTGGCTCCCGAGCATTGAGAAGTTCGATACGTCCAGGCGTGTGTACTCCGTAGCCGATTTCAGGTTCAATCAGGAGTCCTCCTTCACCGTGTTCGACCAGAAGCTCTTCGTCGTTCCAAACAAAGAGCTCGACCCAGAAGAGCAAAAGGTTGAGATTAAACCACTCCCTCAAAACCTCGTTGGCGGCTGCTCAGTCTCACTCAAGTATTTCGGTGACGCTTGCCACTCCTTCGTTCTGTTAATTATAAAAGAGCTTTACTAATTAAATAAACACGAAATTGACCTGTTCCTCTTAACACAGTTCAAAAAAGCAGCTCAAAACTACCAAAGGAACCACGTTCACGACGCGAACTTCTTGACCTTCGCGGACATGTTCCTTGACCTCGAAAAACAGAATTTGACCAAAGTTTACAAGTGCGCGTGCAGGTTGTTCGAGCAGGCGAACTGGCTTATTCAACTTAGAACCAGGTTCTTCGACGAACTCGGTGAAGCCCAAGGATTTGAGTGAAAGAAATGAAAGAAATAATAATTAATTTAGCGTTTTGTTAAATGAAATATTTTAATTATAAACAATATTATATGTGTTGGTGTCATATCAATACATTAGTTAAAATGATCAACTACTTTGTCAATTTCAATAATATTAATGTGTTATAAGAGTGTTAACATGTAAAATCACTCTCTGACATACTACACAGCGTGCTAATAAGCGGAGATTTAGAATTCCTCACCATATCTTCTTTGCAAGTCATTAACTGTTTGACAACTGATAATTTGGTCACCAGACATATCAAGAAGAATAACATTCATTTCGTCAATAGAAAAATCTTTTGAAACCGTTTTGATAAATACTTCATATTTCATGGTTGTCGGAACAGATATTATTTTGTACTGTCTAACTGGATCAAATGCTCGTGTTATTGTGAAATCTATTAAATCTAAACTCTTAATATAGCTTTGTTTTAGTTCTTCTGAAACAGGTATTTCTTATTATAGTTACATTTTGCGGAACTGAGTTGAAGTGGTAAAATTTGTTAAATAATTAATTTTATCAAAAAATATATGAATTACATGATGAATCACACATAAATATGACCATTTGTGACAATACCAACTTTTGGTTTGCAACAGCAGCATCTGCACCAATCACTGCAGCAGAACCAAATGCAAATAAGTAATAAAGCACCTAAACCGAGACCGCCCCATGAGCATCCAGCAGAAACATAATAAACAATGGCATTACTTTAATCTTCGTTTACATATTCCTTACTTACACATGTGACATCAACTGGTTTCATGGTATAACTTCCATCAACGCTGGTATTAACATAAACTTAAGTGGAATCACCATTTTTGTAATTGAAATATTCATCAGCAGCAACATCTTTTTCAGCAGAGAAACATTTGGTTATTGAATTATAGTAACCGCTACCGATTGGAATATGAGTAAGAGACGTTTTAATGCTAGCTTCATCGTGGCAGCCAGCTAAGTGTGTGACTGGAGCGGCATTTTAGAATTTGTTGCTTTAGAACATAAGAGATTACAAGTAAACATCAAATGAGAAGAAAAGACCAGTTGCAAACACAGCACCAATTAGTATGGTGTATGATATTTTAACGCATAATGCTTTACAGCAGCCTTGGCACATAATGAAAGGAGTGGGTTAGTTTAGATTTTACTATAGTAAGAATACAATGTTTATGAAATATATTTAAAAAAGAAAAAGATATCAGTTCTATAGTGAAAGATAATTGTGATGTATTTGTGTTTAATAATGTTTAATATGATATGATATATAGTAATTGTATTATTTAGCATATAATAATGTTATATATGGTGTTACGATATATACGGTAGATACACACATATTAAATTAATATTATTTATTAGTAAAATATAAATATTATTATTCATAAAATATAAATGAATAGAAAGTATTCTCTATTCTACATTATATATTTAAAGCTATATATAATATTATAACGATTTTTAATTTTTTAACTATTATTTTTCAATCTTTACATTTACATTTATATTGATGTGGTAATTAATATAAAGTAACTTATATCATTTTATTGGTTCAATGGCGTGTGCGTGTTCCACCCCGCTTCATGTATAAATGGATAACCACTTTTTGAAAACATTGAAGAAAGAAAAGAAGCAGAAAATACGTGATACGTTTAAGTACAAAACACGTTATGCCTTGGTAACACAGCGTGATGAAAACGGCGACGATGTCATAAAATTCGTTGAATGTAACAGAAAAGGCGATCAGGAAAATTTGAAAGTAATTGAAATCGGTAAGTAGGAGGTTGAATATGAAGAATGTGAGCCAGAAGAATTCGACTGTGACAATATCGAGATATTAGAGGACGGAGAATACGACGATGCGGAAAAAGAATTCCTGAAGGGTTTTTTGGACATGGAGAACGTCGAGAAAATCGAGGTGCAGAAAGAGCAGGACGAGCAACCGGAAGTAGTTGAGCGCAACTACGACGTGGACGATGGCGAGGACATTCCAATAATCGAGGAGCACATAACCGCTGACGAAATCGAGGAAGTTGGCTCAGATATGGATTTACGCCAAGCTCCACGCACGAAAATGACCATGGAGGGCAAGAAGTTCCTGCTTCATTAGCTATTCGGTGAGGAAGTCAAGCTTGACGAAAACGATATCGAGGACGCAGACGTCGTAGACCCAGAGGAGCAAAAGAAGATCAACGCCGGCTTAGATTTCTTCTCCCGTGACATTAAAATCCAAGATCCCGACGAAATTGGTTTGGAGGATTGCTAATTCGCTGAGAAGCTCATCACTGGTGAGCTCTCAGGCTCTGACATGGACTTTAACGACAACTACGGCGAGGAATTCTCCGAAGGAGATTCACTATTCGGAAATGAAGAGGAAGGCCAATTCAAAGTCAGAAAACCAAAGAAGACCAGACTCGTTACCATTGACATGGTGAACAAGCCCACTCACAGCGAAGAAGACATTGAAGCCTACAAGAAAGCACTTGCAGCCGAAACGGACGAGATAGCCGAGAAGAAACTTAACGAGTACATAAACCAGAACACAAAAGTACTAGTTAAAGTTGACACTCTCGATGACCAGTACAAAAACACCGT
This sequence comes from Hexamita inflata, assembly GCA_963988835.1. Classification (NCBI taxonomy): domain Eukaryota; phylum Fornicata; order Diplomonadida; family Hexamitidae; genus Hexamita; species Hexamita inflata. Next base: position 17,627 of record CAXDID010000379.1, on the reverse strand, counting down.
TCAAACGCAAAAGAGGTACATAACAGAAGCGGCCATGATCAAAATCTCCAAAACGGGCGTTCCAAAGAACGTTTTCAAAAACAAAGAGGAAAAATCCGAATCAGAAGAAGAAGTTGACACCTACGTAAAAGTTGTTCTCCCTCACGACCGCCCAAAGAATGAAACGGCCGAACAAAGAAAAGAGAGAAAAGAACTCACAAAAGAAGCCAAAAAACTCAGAAGGACCCAAAAAGCCGAACTCAAAGGGCAATTCGCCGAACAAAAAGAAAGTATCAAAAAAGAAACGCTCAAAGAACGGAAAAACGTTCAAGGCCGAGCCCTAGACTGATGTTATTTTGTTGATCTCAATTTATTCTTTTTGTTCTGTTGTAAAGCTTGGTTAGAAGTTGGTTAGAAAGATTGTTTGTTGTTCATGTGTCAATCTCTTGTCAATCTCTTTTTTATTGATCATTTATCATTTATGACTTTGTGATACATTAGTAAATCAATATACACACTTTTATAAAAGTATTTAGGAATTTGAAATTTGATTGATTATCAACAAAAGATTCAAAAGAATGAAAACAATAAATAATAGCTCAAAACAGTTGCGTTTAACACTATACACATGTAGTTAAAATCTTAAAGAGATTTGTAAATCATAAATGGTATACAAAAGTTGGACGTATCAGCGGTATAGGTTTTCTGTAGTGATAATGTGTGAAATATATAGCGTCTGAGCTTTTATACAAATTCTATAATAGAACTGATATCTATTTTCCGAAAAGTTTAAAACAGTTTTATAACTGAGTTCTTTAACATTATCTCACATTAGCACATATATAGCTAGTTTAATTATATTTAAACTCACTTCAATTATGTGTGAAGGTTGTTGCAAAGCTCTTTGGGTAAAAATCACCTACTCTCTCTTGGTTGGTGTTATATTTGTCTCCAGTTTGTTCGTCTCATTTGACGTTTACATGCAATCTCGTTTGTTCCAGAACCATTGGTTCAAGAATGCAGCTCCAGAATCTCACCTTGGTTGTTAAGACGAAGCCTTCATCAGATCTCCACTTTTCCACATCCCAATCAACTCTGGGTTCTATAACAAAGACACCCAATGTTTCTCTGGCACCAGAACTAGTTCCTTAGAAGATTTCTACAACTATAAGGAAGGAACATCAACCACTGTGTATGTCAACACCACTGTTGATGGAGCTTATTTCATGAAAGAAGTTAATATTAATTGCGTTAGCAAGGAATATGTTGATGAAGATCCAAATAACTCTATTGTTTACTACGTTTCTGCTGGATGTTCATGGGGCGGTCTCGCTTTAGGTGTTTTGTTACTTATTTGCATCTGGTTCTGTTGCAGTGACTGGTGCAGATGCTGTTGTTGTCAAAAGGACGTAAAATACACAAAGGTCTAATTGGTGTATGCGTGAAATAAACTGACATTATTTATTGATCATATCAATACTAAGGTTGACATAAAATACAACGTAAATTGCGTCTAGTCTTTAGACTCTTTTCAAATACTACAACTGTAAAATACACTGATGAATTCAGTTCAATTGCTTCATGAATAAGTGAATATAATCATTGAAATTATTTCTAAGATTGTGTTCTGTATACTTTACGGTGTACACTAAATAATTCGAAAAATGAAAACACCATTTATAATTCTTAAAAGTCATTGAACACTTATATATTTCATTATTAACACACAGTTTTACAAGTTTTTAAAATATGAATTTGAAATAGTTTTATAAAATAACAATGATTTATCAAAGCATGAAGCAGGCTATTATTACAAAGTATTCAAATCAATTCACAACTTTTGTTAAACGCTCAATTTCATCCCAGTTTTTCTTATTTCTCTTTTATTTAAGAGTATATGTCAAATAACCAGCTAGCACCACAATAAAAATTACAGCGAAAACACCAACGACTGTTATTATGATGATTAATGTGCTATCTGGAATACGTCCCGTCCCAAAAGATTTACAAACATACGAATAATTTGATGTTGCAGTCTCATTTAGGTATACTTGAGTCACTACAGATGATCCATGTCTTGATTTCATTGTTAGATTGTATTTCATTGGTTAACTTTGAGTTTATATTTGAGCACAGGTGTGAACGCAATACTTTTTGCATATATTTTCTGTTTCAAATTAATCGCACATGTTGTAGCTATCGAGTCCGTTGCGATCCACAAGTTGGAACACATTTTTGAGTGAAGTAGGTAAATCTGCGTATTAAAACTGTATGCATTTGGCTTTTTCATACATGCATTCTTGTGAAAAATTCGTGCTTCCATTCAGTTTGAGTGTTTGTACGACGTTTTGATCCTAGCAATTTATTTACATTGATAATACGATTATCATTTACATTGTACGTGAAGTGAATATTTATGTGTTCAGAAATCTTTTTATTATATATTGCGTATGATGGTACAATATTGATATAATCACACTCCAATGATAGTTATTGTGTCGGACTTTTAGTTCAGTATTGTTCTTTCACCGAAGTAGTGTGTGAAAGACTTGATACTTCATGTTCTCGGTAAATTGGATATTAAGTCTGATTATTACAAGTATTGCTGCATTTTTACGGCCGACTAGATTCTTCCTTTGACTGCTCCTTTGTATATATTCGACTAGCATGCGGTGTTGCGTTTTAAGCTCTTTGATATATAAGGTGCTATTGCGCACAACGATTTCGGGTTGAATATGTTGATTTATGCGCAGACTAAATAGTATATTCGCAGTAAGTACATATCTTTGGATTCTGATATTCTATGTCAAGTAGTAGCTTTGTATTTGTGCATTGATTTCGGCTAGTACACTTCTCAATTCTAATTTCCGCTTGGTGATTACATTCCGTCGTCAATTTTGTCCGTATTTCGCTAGTCAGACGTTTAAAAGCAAATTGTTACTTATTACAAGCAAATCCCTCAAATGACGAAAGAGCTTTATCTACAGAATTTTATTCAACTGATTAAGTAATTGAATCTAACATTTGTTTTGTTCAAGGGAATGGAAAACAATTCAAATGTAATTTTCGGGTTTAACAAATAAAAACTGCTCTTGCTGAAATAAAACGAATCCACATTGTCCGATTTGAACTGTTTTAAAATAAACGAAGAAAACGCCGTTTTTAAAATAGGGAACGAAACGATAATTATTTTGTGCGAAAACATTAAACTGGTTAAAGGGCTCTCAGAGATAATTTGAAGAGTTATTATATGCAATTGAATTTAAAATTAAAATCGAAAGATGTTCAAACAGAGTTAATTAAAAGATATAGTTCAAGATAGCTAAATTAGACAGATGGTGGAAGAACAGTTTGAGCCCGAATTATATTATATAAATAATGCAATGAACTTGAAGATATTATACAGAACGCAGAATATCACGCTAACATGAAGATAACGAAGATATAATCCAAATAAATAATCCTTCATATCAATTAAAAATACTAATCTCTGAACAAAATTGAGAATGTGAAGACATTTTGACATAGAGAATAGAACCTACCTACCCAGTAGGAACAGCACAAGAGCAGCTAAAGCACGATGCCCAATAAAGGCGCAAGAGAATCGAGCATTGACTCGTTCTTCTGAAGGAGCTTTTTCTAGATGAAAGAGCATACCTTTAATGTCCTCAAAGGTCTAGAACACGAGACTGAACCCATATAAACGAAAGTTAAGTGAGTGGGATATATTTATTGAAACTAATCAGCTGGCTGTTTTGTTTCATTCAGATATGAAACATTTTAAAGAAATTATATTTTTATTATATTTAAATAATTACATGTATCACACATAAACAGAAGTTATGTCAACATGTTTTTCTTTGCAGCAACAACATCTACACCAGTCGCTACAACAAAACCAAATGCTAAGAAGTGAAATGGCGCCTACCACGAGCCCAGCCCAAGAAAAAGCAGCAGAAAGTTAATATATCAACTTATTATTTTCATTATTAACGTACTTTGTACTCACGCACTTGACTTCTAATTCGTCTTCGTCGATACTATTAATATTTTGAACAAATACAGTTGTTCCTTTTTAATTTTTATAAGTGTAGAACTAGGTATCCGGAATTATGTTACTTTCTGAAAAGCATTGAGTAGCTGGATTATAGCATCCAAAGCCCATAGGGAAATGGAACAATGGAGATTTAATCAAAGCGTCATAAGTGCATGGAGCTTTAACTTCAGGGGCAGTATTCTTAAATTAACTGCTTTAGAACATTTTAGCCTTCAAATACGTATCGAACGAGAACATCAAGCCCATTACGAAGAATACACCAAGAATGACGGTGTAGAAGATCTTTACCCACAAGGCTCTGCAAAAGTTAGACATTACGAAGTGGAATAATTAGACAAAATATTATTATATTGGAATAATTAAACAATACCACTCTTATTTCATCTGTATTGGAATGTCAGTTCTATAAAAAAATCTCCAGCTCGTTATCTTAAGTGTATATAAGAAATAGTAAAACACATGAATAAAATTTTGTGTTAACATTAAATTTTACATTATAACGATTAATTTTTACAATTCTAAAATCTTAATACAAATACATATTGAACTCCATATCTTGAATCATATCATCTTACATAATAGTATTATAGACTACTACAAAATTAATTATATCAGTAAATATCTACATTAACATATTTTACATACTTTACAAGAAAATTTTCGTCTTTTGTACATTTACAATTTGTACATTTTCTTTCACTTTTGCGTTGATTAAGCTTTGTTTTTGTTATCAATTTTCAAATGCTTTTATCAAGCCTTGATTGTAGATATAAACTATTCTGTGGCTTTCTTTTCTGAAGAGTTTTTGCAGACTATTCACTTCAGTCTGAAGTCTTCAGATACACACAAATTCACAAAAATAATTTAAAAATGAAAGCAGTACATTTATATTTGAATTTCTGTAATTTAATGTTTAATATTTTAGCTTATTATCTTCAACTGATACTTGTTTGAACATTTAACTTCAGTATTATTTTCAGTATTATTTTAGCAATATTCACAACTTCGTTATATTTCATCATGAAAATAATACACACACTAAAACTTGATCATAATTATGCATTTTGCACAGTTCACATATTTTCCACATCACTCATAATGTTGTTCTTCATAACACTGTAAGTCTGTCTTATTACAGAGTACACAAAGCTGGATGGCTCATGCTCAGCTTTACCAACAACTGTAGATGCGATTTCCATGTGTGGATACAACACCCAATTATCAGAGTCAAATATTTGTTATTGTGAAACAGGTTTTAGTTTCATTGACCATTAATACAAAGGATGCACCAACGTTTAAGGTATTAAACATTAAAAAATCATTAATTGCCTCGACTCAGACGAACCCTATATTAGCCTTGACTAACACAGATGTGTGTCAAGATGTTTCACAGGAGAGGCCTTGAACAACAACAAAACGCAATGTATTTGTATTTAGAATTATGAGCTCTAAGTTGACCGTTGTGTTTTAACTTCTTGTGCTGAAGGAACATATTTAGACGTTTCCAGGCAAAAATGTGTAAGTTCGTGCGAATGGCCGATTTATTCCTTAAGTGATGACGAAAAATCGTGCATCTGCGGTGAAAACTACAGTTTATCGGAAAGAAAAGACATATGTTACAAGTAAACAGATAAATGTGGTAATGGGGAAATAATAACTGTTGGAGGTTTATGCCAAAGTATTTGCCCTCCAGACCAGCAAATCAACGATGATTATTCAGCATGTCTTTGCAAACCATAAAAATATTATGATTATAAACAAGATTTATGCGTTTCAATATGTGACTGTTATTTAATATAAAATAATATCGTCACTTGTTCTTATGCGGGAGAATAAAACTGCCCATATTATTAAGTTATACATTCAATGAATATTTGCACTAATGAGTGTGACAATATAGATTCGAACGATAAATTATTATGTAGCAATGGAAATCAAAAGAACTAAAATATACTAATTAATGGTCAAATTTGGGTTTTACTGGTTGCTGGTGTTATTATTTTCTTTGTTTTAAGAATGAAGAACTAATGAGTGGTAATAAATAATTTAAATAATATTTTGAATTCATATTCCAACGAATCAACCTCACGTGCAAGCTGAAGGAAATAACAAGCACAAAGACACTGAGAAGCGTATTTCTGAAAATTAACGAATCAGGTAAAACTGGTGGGCATAAATGACGGGTTAAGCCAGTTTTGAAAGTGGAAACACTGGCGAGAACCTATGTTTTGCTTTCAAAAAAAATCTCAATGAATCTGTTTGTGCCTGTCTCGAGAAAGTGATATTTGATATCAGCGAAATTTCATATCTCCAAAATTTTTTAAATTTGGGAAACGCGAGCTTATAGTCTAAGCCGAGAACGAAATAAGTAAAAGTTTATTATCACTCCTCAATTATCAGAAAATATCTCATATTTTCACTATTAGTTTGAATGACTATTTTGTACTATTATATAATATAGATCTGAATAACACTATCAGAACACTCCAAATGACTCTTCTTGTTGGTGACAATTCTATAATTTAAGGTAAGTAGATTATTTTCAACTATTCATTTTCCTTTATCTGTTTAAATAATAAATGCTAATCGGCTGGTTGTAATTATTCAGTATTTGAATTCAAATCGTGCAAATGTTAAAGAATGAATAATTTATCGAATTAATTTATGTTTGTATAAGCGGCCTATCATATATGTTAAATATGGCTACGATTTTATGAATCACAATTTGAAATTAATTATTATTAATTCAGATTTAGTATTCCTAAATTTTCATTAATGAAGTGAATAAAATGTGTTAATTTTCAAATAATATAATAATAGATTACTAGTAATGACCATTTAGAATTATTGACATTTTACTGGAAGTTATTGAATGATTTTAATAACGTTATCTAGATTTAATCTATTGTTTTAAAACTAATATTACATTGGTACATTAAAATTAAAATCTAGATCTTTAGCTCATGTTCACAAACTTATGCTTTTATAATGAAATGTATATTTTAGTTTGTATAAATATTATTTCAATAGTAATATCAATAATAAACTTTTCTGATGATTATTAAACATAAAAGATTAATCACTCCAAATATATGAATAAAAAGTAAATATTTCGTCCATTAATATTAACTTTTGCTACACTTGCTATTTCATTTACTTTAATTGGTGTATCAGTTGATGTTCTTCTACTAACTAGGAAATTCCAAAAATAAAACTTTTAAAAATATCCAAAATAAAATTACAGTCCAAAATAGGCAATTTAGTAATGTAGTTTAAAAACACAACTATTTAAAATACCAGTATTTAATGGATTATGTGACTAGTAAACATTGTGTTTTTCAACTCCATAATCTAAAACGAATACATACTATTATTTCAAAAATATAAAAAATGAGCTTATAAATGTTAATATATAGTGTGTCAGTGCCTACTTTATCAATAGTTAATAAAATAGCATGATTTATTGTATTACATTGTTTTGTTCAATTATAGGAGTAATTATTAGTTTTGCAATTATAAGTTTTATATGGTTAAAATGTAATGTGAAAGAAATATATCCAGTAAGCAATTAAAAAGTTAACTATTGGACCTATACATGAGTGAATTCATTTATTTAAATATTATAATCAATATTATCTCGACTTTAAATAAGATCTTTTTAATTCGATTTTAATTACTATATGTCGTATGATAAAAACTATGTCATGACAGGGTTTTTACCATACGTGGCATGGTGATAATTATGTCATGACATAAATACCGTATACCTACGTATGGTAAGAACTATGTCACCTTTGAAAAAAGTGTCTATAGTGAGAATTGAACCTGGGACTTAGATAGCATCAATGCTATGTTAATACCATCGAGCTATAATGACATATTTATAACCATGCATTAACTTATTAATCTATCTTGTTGTTCTTGTGTACACGGAGCACTAACTGCAAGATTTAACTTAGCGTTGTACAATCTTACTTAAAATACATCAAAAGTTGTGTTCATACCAGTTGAACAACATTATTAATTAACTTTACATTATCAATAACTTATTTTGTTATTTCAATTTTAGGTCTACCACCTTTTGCTGTAGCTGGTTTAAACCCTTCTTCTTTAACGGCTCTTTCAATGATTCTTCTAATTTAGTTAATTCCTAAATCTGTTTCAGTTACAATTTAGTTCAATGAAATACCCTAACTATACAAAATTAGAATTTTATCTATAGTTTGAGATGAAATCCCTCAGTAAGAAAACTTTTGTTAATAGTGAATATAACTCATTTTACCTAAAGAAATAGAAGTGGTTCAGTCAAAAATATTTGTTAAATTGCATATAAAGATTAAAATAGATATTAAAAATAGGGTGACATAGTTAATACCATACGATAATTATAATTACTATATTTTAATTCATTTATTTGAGATAGATACTGATGCGGTCAAGCTTAGTTTTTGTGCTTGGTATTCGATTACTTTTTAAACTAGTTCTTAGCAGAATCTTTTTACGTCGAATATTTGAATTTTCTTGAATATTGGTTTTCTGAAGTTATCATATCCGCAAAATACGTTTATGTTATTTTGCAGTTGTTGAATTAGTTCGTATTCTTCGTTTTCGAGAGTGATGTCCATGTATTCCTGATTTAGAGCCTTAGCCAGTTTTAGCCTTTGTTAGTAAGTGAGTGTGTTCTGCACCATGAATATGTGATTTGATATCTCTGATATGTGATTGAACTCAAACAGTGGTTGGAAGCACTATCTGTAGAATTATATCATCTTAGCTTGCTTATCTCTATTTATAATCGGTTGGAGCTCAGTCAAATAACTGATCACATCAATTTTGCTCGTTCCCAGGTGTTTATCGTATATTTTCTGAACATAACGCTCCAAGCTACAACTGGCTTAGCATTAACTATATTTATTTTATTAGTATTCTTTTAAAGCTGTAACGTGCTGTTCGTACTCAGTTCCAACGAGTCCAAGGCGTAAAATGCACAAAATATATTTTTCTTTGAACGCCTCGGTGAGCATTTGATCGTTTCTGAGCTGTTCAAAGCAGTTCATGAACTGTTGAAAGAAGACGAATAGATCATTTATTTTAATTGGCTGATTTTTGTAGGAGCTTTCAGAGTAACGTGGAATGAGGAACAGAGCTTCTACCTTCCGCACGAAGGCTTAGTTTGATTTTCTAAGGGGCTAAATTTGCTTTTACTTCTCGTGAAGCTCTTAAAATAATTCAATTTGATACGAGTGTGGGATTTCGGATACCATCTTCTATATTTCAAGGTACACCTCACGAGTGGTATCAAGTTTGGAGCACGTGGTCTTATTAAATTCGCGCACAATACGAAGGTCCTCGTCTGCTTCATTCAACAGAAATAAATATTGAGCACGCAAACGCACCAAATCCCTAACAGGCGCATCTGTTCTAAGTTGAAATACTTCGTAATACGCTGCCTTTAGCTCAGTCAGGAGATCATTCTCATGCTCATCCAAAACTAAGAACTTTTCAGCAACAGGTTAATTTACTGCCATATTGATTAGCTCAAACGATCCAATGTGCAATTTCTGTTTTATAGTATACTCCATATTCCGAAATGAAGATAATACACTCGAACAATTTTCTGCTCCAAACAGCTTAAATATTTCATCCATTACTTACTACGTATAGTCTTCTATAACTTGCTTGTCAAATAATGGTGTGTAATACTAAGAAAATTGCTGAACAAATTACAGAATATTGCCTACAGTTACAAGTTATCCGAAATTAAGCTTTATTTGTATAGATTTTCCCACTATAACCTCCGCGTGAGGAATACGTTAATGTTCTACTCTTGAACTCTGAGTATACAATAAGTATTTTAAAAGTTAGTTTTTATATTTTCTTTTTAATTAATTGTTATGGAACTCAAATATGTCCGGAAGTTCTTCGATTAATTTTATTGGTTTCTATTTCATGTATTCTAACGCTTAATTTATGAGTTATAATTTGGTTTTTACTTCTTCAACGATAATCGGCTTCTCATCACACAAAGTATCATTAATTTAACCGAGATTTACATCAAAATGTTCACATATCTATTTTAAGAACAGTAATGGATATTCTTTGTAGCACTCCAACTTTCTCTACAATAATAAATGTAATTATTTGGGTGTTTCAAAATCAAATGTAAGTTATGGTGGAGGCAACTCCATTTTCATAATTTTATCGCATATTCTAACAGATAATACTTAATCGACCAGATTAAGTATGTTTTAGTAATACTTTTTAAACTCAAATTACATATTTGCTCCAACAAAGGTTGAAATATCAAAGTAATTATTTGTAATTTGATTGAAAACAGAACACAAAACTCGCTAGTTTATTGGCAATAATTCTTACGATGAAGAAACCTTCAATGTATCAGACATTGATTTTATCTGTGAATAAATGTCATTCCAAATTTGAACTGATGACATTTTATAGTTAAACAGCTGTATAATTTCTGGGTAATTTACATCTTAGCAGTCCAATAGGGTAAATACATTAAGTAGGTCATATTATTTTGGTGTATAGTACTAGTTAAACGCGGATAGTGTGGTATGCAGGCATTATACGATAGTATCGTAGTTTAAGCTAGGTAATTTAAGTAGATCTTTATTCAGTCTGGTTAGTAGGTTTTAATTCATTTAATGAGGTGATATTTTTCTATTATTGATATAAAAGCTATTTTACCATCAACTGCAAAATACCGCTTCAAAAAATGCAATTTAGGAATGAGGTGAGTTGTTTAAATTTGCGCACGTTCGACAATATTACCAAGCCTTCAAACAAGCAGTTACCGCATTAGGAGTTTTATTTGTCCACTGTTACGAACACGCACAAGCCTACTTGTTGGTCTTTCAAGTCTCAGAACAATTTCCCCTACATTCAGTAAATCCTTGCCACCGATCCGATTTCGAACATTTACAGATAGCCACCAACTATTAGCAAGCCAGAACTCGTTTCTCGCCCAACCACCGTTTCTCAGAATTAGTTCCTATTTACACAAACCAGAACCACTTCAATTCACTCCAGAAACGGATAAGAAAAGATAACTAAGAGGCAAAATGAAATCGAGTTCGCGAAGAAGTTCAAAGAGTCAAAAAGGTTCGAGAAGAAAATGGACTACACCCCGGAACTCATCCCGAAAATGTACGAAGTCAAAACGGTTGTAGTGTAGAGGAAGTGAAAATGGTATACATATTTTTAATTGAATAAGAAGATATGATAAGAGGTGAATTAGTGTTAATTATTAACAATTCATTTGAACTTGAAAGACTAACAATGCAGTCTGAAAGCGAGAAGAAAAAGATTGAAGTAAGTTAGAAAGCTGAACTTATGAAAAAATAGACGAAAAGGTGCCACCTACTTCTACTAGTAAGGACACTCAGAAGCAGAAAAAGCCCCAGTCTAGCTACGACCTTTGTCAACAATGTATTGGAAGTTAAAACTCCGCGATATTAGTGAGACTACCTAAGTATGCCCCTATTCCAGAAATATTTTGTAATGTTCTTGTTTAATATTGACTAACAATATATTTATGCCTAAGAGTTTCAAAAGTGTTTGAAACATAACAACTATATTGTTCATATCGGTTTATGTGATAACTAGGTTGTTAACTGCCAATATTTGATGTTCATCGAGTGTGGCGAGATAGTTTCATAAATCATATCTCATTGCTGTATAAATACCATTACCTTGGTTTAAAATATGAGATTTTAAGTGACGTTACTGGATCAACTCACTACCGTTTCAAGTCCTTAATTGTGAGCTATATTGTTATACGCTTTGATGCACAACAATTTAGCTTGGAATATACTGGATATACAATCAAATTTAAATTAGTAGCCAAACCATTAAACTGAGTGGTTACTGTTGATATATATATCGAGGCCTGTAATATGGCAAAGCCTCCAAATGTGAATTTGCTTTAATGTACAAGGTGCGTTAAATACATCGATTTTGTGTTTGAAGACAAATATTTTACACTGAGGTTAGTTATATTATGCAATATTTCAAATTGAAAAATAAAATATTCTAAATATAATGACTTGCTTAATTGTAGCCTTATTAACAGTATTAGGCTCAACTTTGTTATTCCATCTTCATTTCATAAATCAAAATTATAAATATATTATTTAATAATATTACGTATTGCATTTATTTTCTGATTTGACGCAGAATACGTATTACACAGTTTAGTTGATAAAACGTTGTGTTTGCATTCTACATCTCAAAAGTCTTAAACTGGTATAACTTATTGTTCGTGCGAAGTTCATACTAGAATCTAGAACATGTGGAGTTCAACACAAATACAACTTAAAACAGTGCGGTGACACGTCTCTGACTTGTATAGAATCATACATATATATTCTAAACTTACCCGCTATATAGCAGAGTGATATCATTTTGTGTATCACTATATTCTTACACTGGATATGCACCGTTTGAAATTTAATTTCAGAAATAAAACGGTGTTAACACAAATGTTGAATATTTTTTGATATAATAAAAGTGAATAAATATGTTTGAAGCTAAGCTTCACATAGGTGTATAGCACACGGTTTTACTGTAAATTCAGATAACGGTCTATGTGCGATGAGGTGTTTGAAACTAGATAACACTACAACCTGTTGAACTAGCTCTGTTTTAAATTCTCAAACTTTTCAGATATTAAGTGTAAGATATACAGAATGATAATGAGCTAGTGCTATTTTTGCACATATTTAGCTGTTATTCATTGCGAATATTAGTACATCTAATGTTTATCCACTTCGGATTCGCTAATTTTAACAAATATAACGGCAATAGATTTATGTGAACAATGTATTGGAAGTTAAAACTCCGCGATATTAGTGAGACTACCTAAGTATGCCCCTATTCCAGAAATATTTTGTAATGTTCTTGTTTAATATTGACTAACAATATATTTATGCCTAAGAGTTTCAAAAGTGTTTGAAACATAACAACTATATTGTTTATATCGGTTTATGTGATAACTAGGTTGTTAACTGCCAATATTTGATGTTCATCGAGTGTGGCGAGATAGTTTCATAAATCATATCTCATTGCTGTATAAATACCATTACCTTGGTTTAAAATATGAGATATTAAGTGACGTTACTGGATCAACTCACTACCGTTTCAAGTCCTTAATTGTGAGCTATATTGTTATACGCTTTGATGCACAACAATTTAGCTTGGAATATACTGGATATACAATCAAATTTAAATTAGTAGCCAAACCATTAAACTGAGTGGTTACTGTTGATATATATATCGAGGCCTGTAATATGGCAAAGCCTCCAAATGTGAATTTGCTTTAATGTACACGGTGCGTTAAATACATCGATTTTGTGTTTGAAGACAAATATTTTACACTGAGGTTAGTTATATTATGCAATATTTCAAATTGAAAAATAAAATATTCTAAATATAATGACTTGCTTAATTGTAGCCTTATTAACAGTATTAGGCTCAACTTTGTTATTCCATCTTCATTTCATAAATCAAAATTATAAATATATTATTTAATAATATTACGTATTGCATTTATTTTCTGATTTGACGCAGAATATGTATTACACAGTTTAGTTGATAAAACGTTGTGTTTGCATTCTACATCTCAAAAGTCTTAAACTGGTATAACTTATTGTTCGTGCGAAGTTCATACTAGAATCTAGAACATGTGGAGTTCAACACAAATACAACTTAAAACAGTGCGGTGACACGTCTCTGACTTGTATAGAATCATACATATATATTCTAAACTTACCCGCTATATAGCAGAGTGATATCATTTTGTGTATCACTATATTCTTACACTGGATATGCACCGTTTGAAATTTAATTTCAGAAATAAAACGGTGTTAACACAAATGTTGAATATTTTTTGATATAATAAAAGTGAATAAATATGTTTGAAGCTAAGCTTCACATAGGTGTATAGCACACGGTTTTACTGTAAATTCAGATAACGGTCTATGTGCGATGAGGTGTTTGAAACTAGATAACACTACAACCTGTTGAACTAGCTCTGTTTTAAATTCTCAAACTTTTCAGATATTAAGTGTAAGATATACAGAATGATAATGAGCTAGTGCTATTTTTGCACATATTTAGCTGTTATTCATTGCGAATATTAGTACATCTAATGTTTATCCACTTCGGATTCGCTAATTTTAACAAATATAACGGCAATAGATTTATGTGAACAATGTATTGGAAGTTAAAACTCCGCGATATTAGTGAGACTACCTAAGTATGCCCCTATTCCAGAAATATTTTGTAATGTTCTTGTTTAATATTGACTAACAATATATTTATGCCTAAGAGTTTCAAAAGTGTTTGAAACATAACAACTATATTGTTTATATCGGTTTATGTGATAACTAGGTTGTTAACTGCCAATATTTGATGTTCATCGAGTGTGGCGAGATAGTTTCATAAATCATATCTCATTGCTGTATAAATACCATTACCTTGGTTTAAAATATGAGATATTAAGTGACGTTACTGGATCAACTCACTACCGTTTCAAGTCCTTAATTGTGAGCTATATTGTTATACGCTTTGATGCACAACAATTTAGCTTGGAATATACTGGATATACAATCAAATTTAAATTAGTAGCCAAACCATTAAACTGAGTGGTTACTGTTGATATATATATCGAGGCCTGTAATATGGCAAAGCCTCCAAATGTGAATTTGCTTTAATGTACACGGTGCGTTAAATACATCGATTTTGTGTTTGAAGACAAATATTTTACACTGAGGTTAGTTATATTATGCAATATTTCAAATTGAAAAATAAAATATTCTAAATATAATGACTTGCTTAATTGTAGCCTTATTAACAGTATTAGGCTCAACTTTGTTATTCCATCTTCATTTCATAAATCAAAATTATAAATATATTATTTAATAATATTACGTATTGCATTTATTTTCTGATTTGACGCAGAATACGTATTACACAGTTTAGTTGATAAAACGTTGTGTTTGCATTCTACATCTCAAAAGTCTTAAACTGGTATAACTTATTGTTCGTGCGAAGTTCATACTAGAATCTAGAACATGTGGAGTTCAACACAAATACAACTTAAAACAGTGTGGTGACACGTCTCTGACTTGTATAGAATCATACATATATATTCTAAACTTACCCGCTATATAGCAGAGTGATATCATTTTGTGTATCACTATATTCTTACACTGGATATGCACCGTTTGAAATTTAATTTCAGAAATAAAACGGTGTTAACACAAATGTTGAATATTTTTTGATATAATAAAAGTGAATAAATATGTTTGAAGCTAAGCTTCACATAGGTGTATAGCACACGGTTTTACTGTAAATTCAGATAACGGTCTATGTGCGATGAGGTGTTTGAAACTAGATAACACTACAACCTGTTGAACTAGCTCTGTTTTAAATTCTCAAACTTTTCAGATATTAAGTGTAAGATATACAGAATGATAATGAGCTAGTGCTATTTTTGCACATATTTAGCTGTTATTCATTGCGAATATTAGTACATCTAATGTTTATCCACTTCGGATTCGCTAATTTTAACAAATATAACGGCAATAGATTTATGTGAACAATGTATTGGAAGTTAAAACTCCGCGATATTAGTGAGACTACCTAAGTATGCCCCTATTCCAGAAATATTTTGTAATGTTCTTGTTTAATATTGACTAACAATATATTTATGCCTAAGAGTTTCAAAAGTGTTTGAAACATAACAACTATATTGTTCATATCGGTTTATGCTTGATAACTAGGTTGTTAACTACTTAATATTTGATGTTCATCGGAGTGTAGCTAAATAGTTTATAAATATATCTCATTGCTGTATAAATACCATTACCTTGGTTTAAAATATGAGATTTTAAGTGACGTTACTGGATCAACTCACTACCGTTTCAAGTCCTTAATTGTGAGCTATATTGTTATACGCTTTGATGCACAACAATTTAGCTTGGAATATACTGGATATACAATCAAATTTAAATTAGTAGCCAAACCATTAAACTGAGTGGTTACTGTTGATATATATATCGAGGCCTGTAATATGGCAAAGCCTCCAAATGTGAATTTGCTTTAATGTACACGGTGCGTTAAATACATCGATTTTGTGTTTGAAGACAAATATTTTACACTGAGGTTAGTTATATTATGCAATATTTCAAATTGAAAAATAAAATATTCTAAATATAATGACTTGCTTAATTGTAGCCTTATTAACAGTATTAGGCTCAACTTTGTTATTCCATCTTCATTTCATAAATCAAAATTATAAATATATTATTTAATAATATTACGTATTGCATTTATTTTCTGATTTGACGCAGAATATGTATTACACAGTTTAGTTGATAAAACGTTGTGTTTGCATTCTACATCTCAAAAGTCTTAAACTGGTATAACTTATTGTTCGTGCGAAGTTCATACTAGAATCTAGAACATGTGGAGTTCAACACAAATACAACTTAAAACAGTGCGGTGACACGTCTCTGACTTGTATAGAATCATACATATATATTCTAAACTTACCCGCTATATAGCAGAGTGATATCATTTTGTGTATCACTATATTCTTACACTGGATATGCACCGTTTGAAATTTAATTTCAGAAATAAAACGGTGTTAACACAAATGTTGAATATTTTTTGATATAATAAAAGTGAATAAATATGTTTGAAGCTAAGCTTCACATAGGTGTATAGCACACGGTTTTACTGTAAATTCAGATAACGGTCTATGTGCGATGAGGTGTTTGAAACTAGATAACACTACAACCTGTTGAACTAGCTCTGTTTTAAATTCTCAAACTTTTCAGATATTAAGTGTAAGATATACAGAATGATAATGAGCTAGTGCTATTTTTGCACATATTTAGCTGTTATTCATTGCGAATATTAGTACATCTAATGTTTATCCACTTCGGATTCGCTAATTTTAACAAATATAACGGCAATAGATTTATGTGAACAATGTATTGGAAGTTAAAACTCCGCGATATTAGTGAGACTACCTAAGTATGCCCCTATTCCAGAAATATTTTGTAATGTTCTTGTTTAATATTGACTAACAATATATTTATGCCTAAGAGTTTCAAAAGTGTTTGAAACATAACAACTATATTGTTCATATCGGTTTATGTGATAACTAGGTTGTTAACTGCCAATATTTGATGTTCATCGAGTGTGGCGAGATAGTTTCATAAATCATATCTCATTGCTGTATAAATACCATTACCTTGGTTTAAAATATGAGATTTTAAGTGACGTTACTGGATCAACTCACTACCGTTTCAAGTCCTTAATTGTGAGCTATATTGTTATACGCTTTGATGCACAACAATTTAGCTTGGAATATACTGGATATACAATCAAATTTAAATTAGTAGCCAAACCATTAAACTGAGTGGTTACTGTTGATATATATATCGAGGCCTGTAATATGGCAAAGCCTCCAAATGTGAATTTGCTTTAATGTACACGGTGCGTTAAATACATCGATTTTGTGTTTGAAGACAAATATTTTACACTGAGGTTAGTTATATTA
>CAXDID010000377.1:0-107820 GCA_963988835.1 Hexamita inflata | reverse complement strand
TCATGGTAATGGTTATGAGCGATTTTTGTCAGCTTATAGATTATAATTGTTTATTATATATAATAATGTTTGTGTTATCTTCTATAACCTATATGTTTAAGTAATTGAATAATAAAAATACATTTGTATGTTAAAACAGTATATTAGTAAATAATAATAACTATAATTATTGCTAGAAAGCTAATTCATTAAATACAATAAAAGTTTAAAACGAAATCTATTTAACTGACAGATCTAGCAATGTACATTTATTTATTCATACAAATAATTCATAACAATCGCAAATAGATGTAACTATTTAAAATGTTAATATTAATGTATTTTCAATATTTGGATTCAATTTGAACAGTTAAACGATAAAGGACTCTTTGTTAAATGTAACACTATCGTTTGATGTATTTGTCGGAGCATTAATATGCACATCATGCGATTTATAAGTCTATAATTCTACTCTTGTATTTATTGCTTCTGGAAAGCAAATATCTGGCGTTATTATATATTCTATGGATTAATATATTTTGTCATAAACCTTTGTATAATTCAGAATATTTAGTAATAGTTCATCTGGGCTTATTCACACTATTAACTCAAAATTATCTACATTTTAAATTATAGATTCTAAATTAGCTGGGAGCAATTTGCTTTAAAATCCTAATAATGGGTATATCTCATCAATTGTATCTGCGCCATTTTAATTGATAATAGATATTTTTAAGGTGTGTGTTGATACAATTATTAATATAGCGATGTTGAATGCAACTATAAGTATATCAGGACACGAGTCTGTTGAATGTGAGTTGTGCCAATAATAATTTATAGTGTACGGAATTTGCACGGAAGTACTGTAATATACAAATATTGTAATGGGATAGTATTAATGCTAACACCCGTTTGAATATGTTAATAATCAATGCATTTGTAGCAATGGGTATGTTCTTAACAATACAATTTGTGTAAATATTATAGATTAATTAAATATTATTAAACAAAATAACGCTGATAATAGTCTTATTCAATAGGTATAATAAGATCTTACCATTTTGGAAAGTACTGTTATTAAAATGCATTCAGATATTTCAAATAATATAAGTGGTATTTAATAAGATTTGTTAGATAGAACTTAAAAGTTAGAGTCATAAATTACAGATAATATAAGCACGGTTATACAATCATAGCTAATATTGTCTAACAGTTTCATCTAAAGATTGTCCGATAACATTACAACAGTTATATAGTATTTGAAAACTAATTCGTCTAATTTAGAAGACTATATCAGATCAAATTTTACCAAACTCGATTTTTGTTTGTAAAATAATATATCTTCGGTTGAATAACATATTTTCAATAATATTTCTTCCACCAACAATTTTATGAAACTGAACCAGTCCTATTTAGAAGCTAATATAATAAATAACTTTACCAAAAGCGATGTGAATTTGCTTTACAATACAACTATATTAGATAAGAGAATATTTGACAACATATCAGCATTGTAAAACACTACTAAAAGCAACTATACACTTTTAGAAGGTTATATAATAACTAATACTACAAAATCTGATACTAATCTACAAACCAACACAACAATTTTGGATTGGAGAATATATAACAACATAACTTAATTGAATGCCAGTATTTAGCTCAATTTAACGCAAGCGTAAAATCAAATTAATAATCTCACACAAAATTATAACAATTTAACTTCAACCGTAAACTCATAAATTATTACTATATAACAATAAAATACAACAATAATTGATCAACAGAAAATAATAGATTAATTAAAGTAATAAATAACATGCACAAATAGCTAAGGCTACTAAATGGTGAACGGTTCGTGCATATAAGTAACATGTCCAATTCAAGGTTAGTTCAGCATAAATGGTATCTGCTAGTGTACGAACATCAACTCATTCATATAGGATCAAGCTTGTGTTTGTCCCAGTTCTTCTACACTTGTTGGAAATACCTGCACTTGCACCCAAATTGGAAACTCAATCATAAATAACACGTGCAAAAAGACCAGCTAGGTTATTCTCAACACCGACAATACAGTAATGTGTAGTCAGTAAGTATCCCTAACAACGTATGAAGTAGTATCCACCGTCATTTACTCCTTAATGCAGTCTAATTTTAGTTCAGGTTACGTATTCAGCTCAACAACTATACAGAACGCTATGATTGATATAACGGACAATACCTATTCCACGGCACAGCCTTTGTTCTAAAGTTAGAGTTCTTTCGAAATATAGTTGTCTAAATTGGAACTTAAACCATAAATGGCGGGTCGATTTTATCAACAAGCAGTTCGATAACTATTAATTCGGTTAACATAGTGTCGAAGTAGAGTACAAGCATAAATATAGCTACTGGGGTTTAAATCAACCTACTATCGCCTGCATCTTCTAGTTCAAATATAAGCAGTCTACTGTTGAATCTTACGATTGTTATGTCCCAAGGAAATATAACTCTATTTAGCAGTATTACTGGAACTATGGATGTAAATAACTATCAAATAAGCGGGCAATATATGAGCACTGCCTGCGTCGCCTTGCTCGGAATAACAGTATCTTCAGCCAGTATATCTCTTAAATTCATTACAGCAGCACCATATGTTTTTACCGTTGGAAACTACTCTGCCTTGCTTTTTAGCAATGTATAAGCTACTGCAATTTCTATAACCAATATTGTTGTCATGTTGGGCAATTCTACTAACTAATAAATCACTAATTCTATAACATCAACAGCGGCAAATACTTTTCAATTTGGTGGACTGATAACATATGTATATAATGTTATTACTAAGATAAATTCATTGCTAATAAATTCAAATTAGTAATTTGCTTCGAATTATGTCGCTAACTCTGGGTTGGTTCTTGGGAACGCTCAATATTATAAAACAGTGGTCGTTTTATAAAAATTTTGTTTTAAACAACAACTAAATAGCACTTCGTTAAATTTTACATCTGTAGGTATATTCGGATTATATATTGGAAATATTTCAATTAATTAGTCTTCAATTGTATTCTCTGTTCAAGCGGCATACTTGCGCAATTTTGGCGTTATTGGATCGTCTAAAGTTTCTGCTATATATTCTGAGATTATTGATATGAGGGTGTCCATTAATACAATAGTAGGTACAAATTCGAATGGAATGGTGTCCTCGGTTATTGGAGATTAAGAATTTTAAGTAATTTTTGTTTTAAACTTACAACTTTCAAGTTGCAATATAAGTTCTTAAAATCTTAACGGTTGTTTCATAGGTTACTCTTTCTCAAGCAATGTTACGGTTACAAATAGTTCAGTTTAAAATAGTAACATAACGAGTTCGTAATAATGGGTCGGCGGTCTTGTTGGTTATTCAAATGCCTGTAAATACAAGATAACTAATGTGAGTGTTCAAGCTGTGAGGATTAAGAGCACAAATTACTAAGGTATAATACTAGGACTTGATTTTAATGGTAGTAACGCATTTACTATCAGCAGCTCGTGGACAGCAGGAAACTATATTAATGACATTTTACAGGCGGATTGTGCCTATCTGACGAATATATGGTCTGCTAGTCAGTGCACATGAGTGACACAATTATAGATTTTAAATACTATTTTTTAATCATTTATCAACAACTTCTGCTAAGAAGTTGTTCAACATCATTGGAGTGAAAATTAGAAGATGCAAAGTATTTAACTTAGAATATAATATTTATATGAAAACAGTGATTGCAGTCCAGTGATTGCAGACTCTCGAAGATAGTACTCACCCTCAGACTCACTTAATGACCTATCTTAGAATCACTTAATGTCTTTTGAGATACTTGCATACCTGACGAATATGCTAAGTTAAATTCAAGTCAAGCACAATTCAATTTATACCAGTTTAAACTCTGGAAGATAGATTCATTCAAAAAGTGGTCAGTGAGCTTTAGTCACTTGAGCTTTAGCTTGCAACTTCTGTACCTTAAACTTTAACGCTATTATTTTGATTCCAATTTCTCATATGGCGATTTTGGAGCGGAATTAATGCAATTATTTTAATAGGTTATTTATTCTAAATAGAAGTTATACAATAATTTTTAATTTGTTAAAAAATGACCAATATAAATTTACAACCTCAACTTGTTCCACAAAGATGCCGCTTATTTCAATTTTTATATTCATGGTATAATACATTACCATTGATTTTATTCTATATTGATTCTAAATTTGTAATGATGAAACAAATGATGCATAGAATTTTGTTAAAAGTCTGTATTTGTGCGATATGACTCCAAAATCTTCCACACAGCAATAATCTCACACACCGTTAGAAAACTGGTGTTAACGAAAATTTGTAGAAATAATAGAATTTTAACTTATGTTTATAATCATTTCTGTTTAAAGTATCCCAGGTATATAATGCAATGGTAATAGTATCTGGTAATGCTTATTATTTCTATATGAAGGAATCCCGGGCTGCAGCTATTTATTATTTTACGTTTAAAATTTGATACATATTTGAATATAAGATGAAATACATTAAATATAATATTTTTAATGTCATATTATTAATATTTATAATAATTCTGAAATTAGTATATTTTTTATGAATACACTCCAAACACATAGTGTTACATAGTATCAATTCTAGTTATATTAAATACAAAGAATATCATTCCTACTTCACTGCGCAGAGTCCACTACCTCCATGAAGATCTGCTCCATCTTGGCCGCCTCGATGATCCACTCGGACTCCAGGAGCCCGTGGCTGTTCAGCACGTTCATGATCTACAGCTGGCCCATGTTCGTGACCGAGAAGCACCAGAAGTCGCACACCGCGTTCTTCGTCGGGTATTCGCACCGGAGCTCTTCCACCAGCACCTGGACCAGGGCGTCGTTTCCGCGGATCTTCAGGTCGAACTTCTGCTGGGCGCACATCTGGGCCACGCTGCCGATCTTCAGGACCTTGCCCAGGTGCATGATGCAGCACTGGTCCACCAGGGCCTCCACCTCTTCCATGTCGTGGGTGGTCAGCAGCAGCGTCGTGTCCTTGCTGAGGACGTTCAGGATCGCCTGGTGCACGAAGCGCTTCGTGGTGACGCCCAGGCCGCACGAGGGCTCGTCGAAGGCCAGCACTTTCGGCTGCATGGTCATGGCCATCGCGATCGAGAGCCTGCGCTTCTGGCCGCCGGAGAGCGTCTGGGCGGTCTGGTTCTTGAACTCGGTCAGCTTCAGCTCCTTGAGGAGCAGCTCCACGTCCACCTCCATCGCGTTGTAGAGCTGCATCAGCTGTAGGTGCTGTGATATAGTTAGATTCGGCCAGAAGACGTCGTGCTGGGGGACGACCGAGAAGTACCGGGTCGAGTTCTTGAGTTGGAAGAGGTCGACCACCTGTCCGTTGTCCGGGATCAGCGCCTGCCCCTGCTGCGGCTTGAACATCCCGGCCATGCAGTGCATCAGGGTCGACTTCCCGCTTCCGTTCGAGCCCAGGAGCCCGAATATCTGGCCGCGCGGGATGTCCATGGACGCGCCTTGGACGGCGTACGTGCTGTTGTTGTACTTGTGGTGCACATTATTTAATTACAAACCTAGATTATTAACCGTTTCTGTATCCTAAATTTGATTTGTGTCCAATATATTATTTACAGTGTTCTGAGCTACTGACGATTGCATCACGTTTTGCACCTGGAAATAGTTGTTCGGGACCGTTTCAGCGTTCTAAACAACGTCTGGATTCGCGATAAACGGGGCAATTGAAACGTCTTCGTTGCAAATTGAGTTCGTTTCAAATTAAATTTAAGAAACGTCTTTATTCACTTTTTGCTTCATTTTGATTTTAATTTTGTCCGAGTAAATTATGAAGGTAACAATTGACAATTGAAATAGAGAAATGATGAAGCCGTAAACGAGAATTGGAATGCTAATTGGCTTTTAACCAGCAAGTTGCATAATATAAGACATTGTGAACGCGGGAATGATAGCGCTTAGAACGTACGTGAAAATGAGACCGCCAAACTGCAGAATTATGAACACAAGCACAAAGAGAATTAGAACAAATGAGGTCACGGATGCTGGCTTGCCCTTTTTAGCTATCGCACCAATGAGCATCCCGGTGCAAATGGCCTCAAAGGACTCAATGAACAAATACAAGATATTTATCCTGGGAGATAATATTTCAGGAAGGAATATAATCTCGCCCACTATGTTAAACACAATTATTATAACACCACAAATCGCATAATAAAACCAAGAATTCGTTATCCACGACAACCGGCTTACATAATGCAAGTTTAACAACTTAATCGTGTTCAACTCTATTTCATGGCCAAACTTCAATGCAGCGAAGAGCATTGGCATAAGGCCTGAAACTAAAATTTGCGTTTACTTCAATGATTTAGCATAACCCAATATAATATTGCCTTTCTGTTCCAAAACCTCAGGATTTCCCATATATGGCATCGTTCTTGATGTAAGGGAATATGAAAACTTCCATGGTGTTTTATCATTAATTGGAGCATTCATAAATATCTGCTTTCTTATAATTCCACCAATCAACTGAGTGAATGGCTCATTTTGAGCATCAAAGAGAGTTACATGCTCTCTATCTGGAAGACTTTAAATATCATTTTTATTCATATCAATTAAATTATGCTATCGTTTCATTGTTGGCAGATTATACGAAATTTAATAATCTTGTGTTTACTTCATTTATCCTGCGCAAGTGTAAGTTGGTGCATTTAGTAATTTAAAACTCCTTTTATTCATTGTGTAGCTATCACCATTTCTACCTCTATTTGGAACTGGTTACGTAATTTCAACATTCATTATTCCTACTAATTTCTTATTTATAAATTATTAATCGAATTAAATGAAGTTAAAATTAACTAAATTTTAATGCAGACCATAATTTTCTCCAACCACTACCCTATTTGCTGTTATATCTCCATATAAATTTACTAATTAACTTGTTTTTTAATCCATTGATTTTTTATAATTGTCTAATAGCTCAGTTTCATTGTTGAATACGGTAGATGAATTTCTATATCTAACATTCCAATATGTTTTACAATCAACAGCCGTTGTATTGCATTTTGACTAACACTATAATACGTTGAAATTTGGACAGTTGTAAAGAGTATTTTAACATGAGCTTCTGCACAGATTATATTATTAACATTCTGCTGAAACTTATCGCCAAGCGTGAATTTTTGGTACAATATATGGAAGTAGTCCACCATCGGCTTTTTATATAACTGGATCAAAAACAGAATATTTTGAGAAATTTAAATATTTAAGATAAACTACACTGTTTGACATGGAAACAAAACTACTTGTAGGTACCAATTCGGTATTTGTTTATATTGCAGGTTATTGTGTTGCATTTATATTTTGTGTAAAGCTATAATGATAATTATGATATTGCGGATCATTATACCTTAAGTCGCCGATTGATATATAACTTTATTGTGGTACGTCTAAACCTAGATAATTGCTATACCATCCACAAGCGTTTTAATTCCAATTTTATTAGTTGATATTAGTAAATAATTATTAATTTCTTGTTGTGAAGCATTTTTAAATATCTGCAGGTGATCTTACTGAACAAGAATTGAAACATTTAGCTGCGCTATCTCTTGTGCGAATATCAGATAGTAATCCAATATTCATCATATTGTACAATTACTTAATTAAGCCATCAAATTATTGTATAATTACTGCAAATATGATTGTACCGATTCCGAGAATAATGGGAAGCGGGATCTTTTTGAAGTCGCTCCAGATGGACTTGATGAAGAGGCCTTTGACTCTCTTCCTGGCCGGGTTAACTCTTTCTTTCTGGGTCACCACTTTCTGGTCGTCGTAGATGTTCTGGTGGCGCGGGTGCTTGATGGTGTCCATGTACACGTCGTCCAGCTTCGCCTTCTGGAGGATCGAGTCCTGCATGCCGAACTGGGTCTTGAGCTTGTTCACGAAGGCGCACAGCTCTATCTGTTCCCCGCCGCTCAGGCTCTTGTTGACGATGAAGTGGATTCCGTGCGGCGAGATGGTGTCGATCTGGATCGCGTCCTTCACGCTCTCGAGGCCTTCAAACTCGCGCTTCATCTCGTCCGCCGTCTTCTGGCAGCAGGTCGGCAGCTCGCTGTAGAACTTGACCGAGTACAGCTTCGTGGCGTGGCGCAGGTCGAAGGGCGTCTGGTTGTCGACCAGGGTGAAGCCGTTGTGGAGGATCGTGATGCGCTGGGCCATCTCCTGGATCTCGGAGGTGTCGTGGGTGCTCAGGATGATGGAGGTCTTGGTGCGCCGGTTGATCTCTTCGATGCACTTCCAGATCTTGCGCTTCAGCACCGGGTCCACGCCCGCCGAGAGCTCGTCCAGGAGCAGCAGCTTCGGCTCCCCCACCACCACGTTGCAGAGCGCGAGCCTCCGGAGCATGCCGCCGGACAGCTTGTGGGCCTGTTTTGGAGCGGAGTCGAAAAGGTCCATCTGGCGCAGGACGTCCAGGACCTTCGCCTTGGCTTCCTTCTTGCTGTACCTGACGCCCTGGGCCTCCATGCGCAGGATGTAGCTAAAGAAGACGTTCTGGAAGCAGGTCATCTTGGGCCAGACGTTAGAGTGGTCTTGGGGCTGGTAGCCGATGTAGGGCTTGGCCAGGTAGGCGTCGACGGGGTCCGTGATGTCGAAGGTGTCGAAGAGCACGGCCTCGGTCTTCTCCACCTGGCTCAGGCACTTCAGGAGCGACGGGAGGTCGGTCGCCTTCTGGTAGTCCTCGTACAGGTTTTCCGACTTCTGGACGCCGGAGAGGTCAATCTTGTTCCTCTTCGCCTTTCTCTGCACGTACGAATGCAGGTCGGTTTGGTGGAGTTCTCCGGCGAAGTAGGCCAGCGTCGTGGACTTGCCGCCTCCGCTTTCCGCGACCAGCGCGGCGACCACGCCTTCGTCCTGGGTGTAGTCTATCTTGTTGATCACGAACTTCTTCCGGCCGAACGCCTTCAGCTTGATGCTGCTCTTCTTGGAGAACAGCTTCTGGTTGTAGGCCAGCGAGAAGCTTCGGAGGCGGACGTTGGCCTTTCCGGGCTTCAGGTGTTTGATCTTCCTCCAAAAGCTTCGCTTGAACATGAAGAACACCCCGAGGCCTCTGAAACCTTATTATGTTATTGCGTATGAACACAAAAATGAGATTATATATAACGAAAAAGTCTAGATACCGACTAAAATTACAACACTTAGATATTTAGGTTGATAATAATAACATTATTTATCGATAACTTCGCCAAATGTAGAGTTTGTTTATAAACACTTTCTTTAAATACTTGAGTAATTGTTGTAATTTGTGAAAATATATTTTATTGGTACCAAAGTATCTTGAATTTTCCATTCATAATATTTAAACTATACCTACCTCAAACTTTCATCCATGCTGCTCGTCATGGAGTCCAGTACGCTCACGCTAGAAAATGGAGGAAGCACAGCCAGGAACGCGAAGATGAGCGGCTGCGGCATGAGGCTCGGGTCGAAGATGGTCCTGCCTCCGAAGGCCAGAGTGTGGAGCATGGCCGGCAGGATGATCAGGAAGAAGGCGAAGAGGCAGCTGCAGACGATGGCGGCGGACGTGTGCTGGCTCAGGAAGGTGGAGAGGAAGGTGCTCACGGCGCACACGATCATGCCCACCAGGAACATCGCGAAGCAGGAGAAGCCGAGGGTGACGCAGGAGAAGGGCATGACTCCGAAGTGGTGCCAGACTGCGGCCATGATGAAGCAGCTGGCCATGACCGGGAAGAAGACGTACGCGAAGTTGACCAGAAAGAGCTTGTACTCCCGGATGCCCACTCGCCTGAGGATGATCTGGGTCGGGCCCTTGTTGCTGGCCGCGAGCTGGGTGGCGACGACCAGGAGGACGCTCCAGGCCAGGGCGACCGACACCTCGAAGAGCGTGTTCGCGTTGATCTTGATCGTGCTCAGCTCGTCGAAGCGCTTGTTGCTGATCTGGAGGTCCAAGTCGGTGAAGCGCTTCAGGGTGATCTGGTTGAGCTGGTTCTGGAGCGTGTAGGAGTATCCGGTCCAGTACGCGTTGTCCTTGCTCCCGTACTTCTATAATAGCGGGTCCGGGAAGAGCTTCATCGTCGCGTCTAGAATGGTGGTGTTGTACACGATCTCGTAGGTCACGTTGCTGGGGACGCCTTGGAGCAGGGCCGCACTCTCCAGGAAGTTGATGTGGAAGAGGATGTTGTCTTGGTACTCTGGCTGGCTCACGTCTATCTAAAGATCGCTTGTGTTTAATTTGTATTGAGCGAGCATGATTTTTTCAAAATCGGTGCTAAGGT
Source organism: Hexamita inflata (assembly GCA_963988835.1). Taxonomy (NCBI): domain Eukaryota; phylum Fornicata; order Diplomonadida; family Hexamitidae; genus Hexamita; species Hexamita inflata. Next base: position 97,522 of record CAXDID010000377.1, on the reverse strand, counting down.
CAATAACGCATAAATCTGTGTTGTTTATTTCGTAATATTCGTTATACGCTTGAAAGTCTTCGCACAATATTTTTGAGTACACACTATTATTTTGGAATCTCTCCTTTGCCTGTGAACCAATATTTTTAACGTTTATATACTTCTCGGCTTCGGCCGCGTCCTTAAACGCTCTCGTTCGTGCGTTAATTCCGTTCATATTCAAAAGTTAGTTCACGAAATCTTAATAAACAGGTTTATTCGGGCTGAAACTGAAGTACACAAGTGTGTTCTCGGGCTCTGCTATTTGATTTACGGGCGGTAAATTCGGAACCTCGAACTTTCTGAGCTTCAGCTTTGAAACGGAATTTGACATGAGAGACAAAATTCCGTAAATAATAAAGGGGATACTAGCAGGTAAAAAGACAAGGAGCAGTATCATAACGTACGATTTCTTCGCCTAATACGCATAAAACCTAATCAGCGGATTCATAATTGGAGCGGAGAATAAAACAAATAAACATGCGCCAAATGATATTACACGAACAATAAAGAGCGGTTTTTACACTAGATGATTTATAATTTGTGTGAAATTTTAATATGAATAAGATTTACTATTTATTTTTGTGCGTACACAAAGTTATATAGGGTATACAATAAGAATGTTAGACCAAATTATTGTTCATTTTTAGAAATAATAATACATAACTATGTTAGTTAGACCAGAAAAGATTGAATATATTTAATGCGAATGTGGATTGGCTACATCTTAATATTCTTTCTTGTATACATACTTGTATAATTTGCATAAAGTATACATACATAACTTAAATCTTGAGTTTTAAATTATAATCATTCAATATACCAGGGGAAATGAGTAAATACTTTTACTCTGAGTACAGATAAGAGCAAATAAGACTATTTTGAAAAGTTGTTTTACATTACATGGCTATATGAATTATAATAGTATGAAATGATTTACATAGTTCTTCTTCAATTAATTATCTTGTCATCTAACCACATCATCATCATCATCATCATCATCAAGAGTTTTCTTCACTTAGCTCAGCTAACTTTTTTTCATTAATAATATCACCTTTATTATCATATCCCAATAACGAAATACTTTATTTATCTTTTGTACTAATTCATTGATTATAAGAGATAAATTATATATTATAATATCTAGTCCCAAGATTTACAACATCTATATCCATAGATATTGTTTGTGTCCTACTAAGTGTCCTACTAAGCACTATACTACCGGAAGAGACTCTGAGCGTTCTGACGAAGCTTCTGGAGAAGGTGATGGAAGAACCCAATTTTAAGTGATGTGATATGCGATTTATACAATATTATTGATTAGAAACTTTCCGGTTTGAAATAAAACAGTTAAACTTAGTTTGAGCGCAAAAATTAAAACTTAGATTGATAAAATAAATCTCTATAATAATAAGTTAAGTTAAATGCTTTATAAATCTAATATAAGATATTGTTTGTTAATTTCATCAATATACAATCTCTCAGCTTCAAAGCGCTGATCAAAGATCGATAGGTCTAGGACATCAACCAGCCCGATTAGAAAGTAACAACCTTAAAAACTCAGATGATATGATTCAGGTTGATTCATGAGTTAGAGATTCTAAAATTAATGATTTAAATTGTAATGGTTTCTTGTAAGACTGAGAATAAACGAAAGTTAAACGAGAATATATTAATTATACATCTCCAGCGACCAGAAGCTTTTTAAAGTTCAATTTACAAATATTGTTATTTGTGCTAAGCTGTAACAAAATAGAAAGGTAAATACAAAAATGAAAATACAAGGTGGTTTTGTTTGGTTGTCTTAGAGGCTATATCAACCATAGAAATTATTTATATTAATTTCATCTTTATCTTTCTGTTAAAGCAAAAACCTAAAGTTCTCTTATAAAATTATAATAACCTGACAATCACTACAAATTATCAAATATTATGTACGACTGCTTGTGCACTCTTTTGATTTATTTCTCGTTTTTGTCCCCCTTGAGCTTCGTTTACCTCACTATGTTGTAGTAATGGCTTCGTATCTAACTGTACGAGCGGTTCATCTCGGCGGCTATCTGGTAAAAATCATTGAAGTATTGCTTCGACAAAGCGACGAACTTCTTGCATTCTTCTTCGGACCACAGCTTAGTTTGTTTCATAGTGCTGAAGTGAAAAAGGGCATACGTGTAAACATGGGTAAAATAACATGGCAGTTCTGTTTAAATTAGGCTATGTTTATAATGTAATAGCAAATAATAACTTAAACATATATTTCTACACAAAAAGTCGATTATTAACTATAAATACAGATTGATGGTAAATATTATCAGTTTAAAATGCATTCTAAATTGTAATGTAACTTCTCAAATCATCACACAACTGTTTCTATATATTGTATTAAAAGAATAAACTGAATACTTTATTTAGTTTGTTATTTAAACAAACCATTAATCAATCAATATTATAATTAGCAAGAGCAAACTGGAAAGTAGATGTAAGTAGGTATTATCTATAGATGATTGAAATGATGAAACGACTCACATATACTTCAAGGTATTAGAGTCTGTTGCTGCTGATTTACAAGTTCCAAGACCTAGATAAATATAGATCTTGATTAAAACACTAAAATAAAAAATGAAGAGTTAATCAATCCTTGTTAACAGTAAGTTTGGATTGTGGATTGTCATAATTTATGAGATGAAGATAGAATGTTTAAATTGATCCTTAGTACTGATGATAAGGTTACAGATGATAGGGTTTTGGGTTAAAAGTGATGACTTTTGTTCTATTTCATTATTTTCTATTTTATAACATTACTAAGTCTATATGAATATAACTTGTTATTATTCTTGATTCACCACTTCCAATGAATTTAAAATAAGTGCATTAGTAGTTAAATTCCATTAAATGCACTAATACGCTTGTAGATTTCGATTTAAGCTCTCTTTAGCCCAAATAGCAGGTTAAAGCAGCTTAAATTAATCATTTACCTGCTTTAATGAGCGAGTAGCGCGTGATTTCCCGGATTTTGAAGCCCCATTAGCAAATTCCATCCGACCAAATCAGGTGCAGGAGCCCACCTAGTAAAATCAAAACCTTATTAAAGCGTGTGGAGCAGTCTCGTGTTCCACTTCATCCTCCGTAAATTTAAATACCGTTTGCAATTGATACGTCGGCCTGCATTGATTTCAAGTTGATTAACAGCTTAAAGGGCTCCCACAACGTGAACTATTTGAACCAGACTTCAAATCAGTTCAAAGGGATTACGAATCCGGGCATCACCGTTTACGAGGACCTCGAGCTGAACGAGCTCACGAAGGTTTTCACAGATGAAAAGAGATTCAAAAATATTTACGAGGAACTTAATTAAATGGAAGAAATTTAAATTGAGGAAGAAGAAGTTTGAACTAGTTGAACGTTTTAAAGTTTTAAAATGATTCAGGATATTTATTTGAAAGAGTTAAAAGGGGAATAATTGTAGAATGTTTTAAAAAGAATTCAAGAAAATGGAATCAAATAATTATAATTGAATAATATTTATTTGATAGAATTAAAAAAGGAATAATTTTAGGAATGAACTGAACGCATTAAACAAATAAAACAACAAAATTTTTTGAATAAAAAGAATCAAATTCGAGAATAAAAGTTTAATTATTCAATAGAGTCCTACAAATTTAAATTGAGGAAGAAGACGTTTGAACTGTTAGTTGAACGTTTTAAAGTTTTAAAATGATTCAGAATATATATCCCACTCACTTAACTTTCGTGAAGTCTGTTTGTGCCGTCTTGAGGAAGTGATATATATATATAAAAACACCAAGCAATGCCAATACAAAGGAACAACCTCCCGTGCAAGCCGAAGGACATAATGAGCAAAGAGAAACTGAGACGCGAGAACCAGTTTCTGGAAATTAAGTTAGCGAATCAGGTAAAACTGGTCCGCTGACGACTCCGTGAGGGCCCTGTTGGGTCCTTACTGAGTGGGCATAAATAATGACGGGTTGAGCCCGTTTTGAAAGTGGAAACACTGGCGTGCGAGAGCCTTTGTTTTATAAGGGGGTAGGTCAACTCGCTTACAAGGGGGTTAGACATGAAGGAACCCCTTGTAAGCGAGTGCCAAATATCATGCGTTTTTGCCCTGTTTTTTGGCCATAAACCCTTCAAATACAACAATATTTTTGGATACATTTTGGATACATTTCACTTATAAGGGGACTGAAAATGGCAATCCCCTTATAAGTGAAAAGGCTACCCCTTGAGAATGAGGTAATGTAGTACATGTAAATTAAAGATAATAACATAAATCTACAAATCACTAAATATGACTTAGACTAATATCATATATATCGTCATGTAATATCATTATAATAAAAATATGTATACTTTGTAAGTAGTGTGTGTTATTTTAATAAATTAATAATTTGTGAGTTGTTAAATTCTGTGTGTGCGACGACGGTAAAGTAATAATACTAACCAAAATAGTATATTATTGCTTTTCTTTCACATATGAAATTCATTAAATTGCAACGTATAAAATTTTCAGTCTTTCAACAACAACCTCTTGGATATCTTTTCATTCCGTTTCACAAATGAATTCATTAATCCAGTTTTACATTTATCAAGCAAAACGAAGCTAAGTTATGATAATATTACTCCTCGTACTGCCTGTTTTGATTCCGTTTATAATCTACGGAATCATGCTCTTGTTCACGAACTCAGTTTCGAACATAAAGATCAGAAAGTTTGAGGTCCCGAATCTCCCACCGGTAGAACAAATCACATCGCCTCCGGAACATTTGGTATACTTCAGCTACAGCCCGGATGAGCCTAGATACAAAGACTTCATCGACCAGATGTTTCAGATGAACGGAATCAGCGGACGAAGCAGGGCCTTCAAAGACGCCACCGAAGCTGAGCGATACATCAACATCAAAAACATCGTACCGGGCTCGAAACAGAGATTCGACAATGTTTCGTTCTACTCCAAAATATTATGCGACGACTTTCGGCTTTATAGCGATGCAAAGAATCTGAACTATCAAGGAGACTGCCTGGTGGACCTCAGCAAGGACTACGAGAAGGTGATGCTCGAGCAGTACAAACTGACTTCCAGCGATCTTTAGATCGACGTGAGCCAGCCAGAGTACCAAGACAACATCCTCTTCCACATCAACTTCCTGGAGAGCGCGACCCTGCTCCAAGGCGTCCCCAGCAACGTGACCTACGAGATCGTGTACAACACCACCATTCTGGACGCGACGATGAAGCTCTTCCCGGACCCGCTTTTGCAGAAGTACGGGAGCAAGGACAACGCGTACTGGACCGGCTACTCCTACACGCTCCAGAATCAGCTCAACCAGATCACCCTGAAGCGCTTCACCGACCTGGACCTCCAGATCAGCAACAAGCGCTTCGACGAGCTGAGCACGATCAAGATCAACGCGAACATGCTCTTCGAGGTCTCGGTCGCCCTGGCCTGGAGCGTCCTCCTGGTCGTCGCCACCCAGCTCGCGGCCAGCAACAAAGGCCCGACCCAGATCATCCTCAGGCGAGTGGGCATCCGGGAGTACAAGCTCTTCCTGGTCAACTTCGCGTACGTCTTCTTCCCGGTCATGGCCAGCTGCTTCATCATGGCCGCCGTCTGGCACCACTTCGGAGTGATGCCCTTCTCCTGCGTCACCCTCGGCTTCTCCTGCTTCGCGATGTTCCTGGTGGGTCTGATCGTGTGCGCAGTGAGCACCTTCCTCTCCACCTTCCTGAGCCAGCACACGTCCGCCGCCATCGTCTGCAGCTGCCTCTTCGCCTTCTTCCTGATCATCCTGCCGGCCATGCTCCACACTCTGGCCTTCGGAGGCAGGACCATCTTCGACCCAAGCCTCATGCCGCAGCCGCTCATCTTCGCGTTCCTGGCAGTGCTTCCCCCATTTTCTAGCGTGAGCGTGCTGGACTCCATGACGAGCAGCATGAACGAAACATTGAGAGACGTGAAATTCAGTGCCTACGAGTGGAAGCTGCAAAACTAAACCGTTCCAATAAAATATTTGTTCACGAACTACCAAAACTACACTAGCACTCAAAGAAACTGTCTTTCTCAAAAATCTAAATTCGGCCAGATGGTCAACGGGATGTGCACGTACAAGTAGCCGCTCTACGAAAGCGTGGTCATTCTCGTGTTCGTCCAGTTTTCCGTGATAGTGCTGTTATCGCTGTTCGGATCCTACGCCGCCACTCAAAAGGGCTTCAGATGCCTCGGGTTGTTCTTCATGTTCAAACGAAGCTTTTGGAGGAAGATCAAACACCTGAAGCCCGGAAAGGCCAACGTCCGCCTCCGAAGCTTCTCGCTGGCCTACAACCAGAAGCTGTTCTCCAAGAAGAGCAGCGTCAAGCTGAAGGCGTTCGGCCGGAAGAAGTTCGTGATAAATAAGATAGACTACACCCAGGACGAAGGCGTGGTGGCCGCTCTGGTCGCGGAAAGCGGAGGCGGCAAGTCCACGACGCTGGCCTACTTCGCCGGAGAACTCCACCAAACCGACCTGCATTCGTACGTGCAGAGAAAGGCGAAGAGGAACAAGATTGATCTCTCCGGCGTCCAGAAGTCGGAAAACCTGTACGAGGACTACCAGAAGGCGACCGACCTCCCGTCGCTCCTGAAGTGTCTGAGCCAGGTGGAGAAGATCGAGGCCGTGCTCTTCGACACCTTCGACATCACCGACCCCGTCGACGCCTACCTGGCCAAGCCCTACATCGGCTACCAGCCCCAAGACCACTCGAACGTCTGGCCCAAGATGACCTGCTTCCAGAACGTCTTCTTCAGCTACATCCTGCGCATGGAGGCCCAGGGCGTCAGATACAGCAAGAAGGAAGCCAAGGCGAAGGTCCTGGACGTTCTGCGCCAGATGGACCTTTTCGACTCCGCTCCAAAACAGGCCCACAAGCTGTCGGGCGGCATGCTCCGGAGGCTCGCGCTCTGCAACGTGGTGGTGGGGGAGCCGAAGCTGCTGCTCCTGGACGAGCTCTCGGCGGGCGTGGACCCGGTGCTGAAGCGCAAGATCTGGAAGTGCATCGAAGAGATCAACCGGCGCACCAAGACCTCCATCATCCTGAGCACCCACGACACCTCCGAGATCCAGGAGATGGCCCAGCGCATCACGATCCTCCACAACGGCTTCACCCTGGTCGACAACCAGACGCCGTTCGACCTGCGCCACGCCACGAAGCTGTACTCGGTCAAGTTCTACAGCGAGCTGCCGACCTGCTGCCAGAAGACGGCGGATGAGATGAAGCGCGAGTTCGAAGGCCTCGAAAGCGTGAAGGACGCGATCCAGATCGACACCATCTCGCCGCACGGAATCCACTTCATCGTCAACAAGAGCCTGAGCGGTGGAGAGCAGATAGAGCTGTGCGCCTTCGTGAACAAGCTCAAGACCCAGTTCGGGATGCAGGACTCGATCCTCCAGAAGGCGAAGCTGGACGACGTGTACATGGACACCATCAAGCACCCGCGCCACCAGAACATCTACGACGACCAGAAAGTGGTGACCCAGAAAGAAAGAGTTAACCCGGCCAGGAAGAGAGTCAAGGGCCTCTTCGTCAAGTCGATCTGGTGCGACTTCAAAAAGATCCCACTTCCCATCATTCTCGGGCTAGGCGCCGTTTTATTCGCTGTCATAGTGCAGTTATTTAGTACCCTTATAATACAACTAAATGATTTGATGTTGGAAACAACTTTATTGAAAGGGAGAACTTAAGATTTGGCATCAAAATGTTTTGAATCCTGCGAAATAAAAAATCCATAAGATATTGAAAAGTGCTTTAGAGATAGATATATATTATTGTTTTAAAATATTGATTAATAAAGTTGGAGATCAAATGTTTGCGGATGGTACAGTAATTATTTAGGAATAGATGTTTCGTAACAAAGTTATATTTCAATTGGAGACTATAGAAATAACAATTATGAAAGCATTAACTACCATTATAGTTTTACACATTAACAAAATGCTACAAGTCATCTTGGTATAACATCAGCCATTAAAAATAAAACAAATGGTGGTATACTTCCCTATATAATACCTAAAGTAATAACAAGATTTGGATACTCAAATGACTGTTAAACTTTCTAATTATGTGTTGGGACGTGTGATATCGCAAAAATAAAGTGTCATAATATGGATATAAACAAATGTCATCAACCATGTTATAGTCAACCTTTAGATTGGTAGAAATATTGGAACCTTGCTTATTATAATACGACTTCTATATTTAAAGATGAAATCAGTGTTTTAGATAATTATAAGAAATCTCTCGAATAAAATATTAAATTTACGAACTATTAATAATATTTGGACTAAAATTATATCGAATTAGGTTAAATTTCTGGGTAGAACTAAAATATTGTTAATTTTAATTTCATATAACTTGAAAACGAATTGATAAATAATAAACTATCTGGAAACATAGAACTTGAGATATCACAACCTGTTCCTAATAGAGGCAGCACTGAGAGCAACTACCAAATGAACAAATTAACTTATAATATATTAGAAAATCGTGAAATCGCTTGTGATGGAACAATAACCTAGAAACATGGATTCAAATAAACATATAGAATACCATCCATGAAAAAGTAACACGAAAGCTCTAAAATGAATTCGAAGGAACTGTAAAGTCTTCCAGATAGAGAGCACGTAACTCTCTTCGATGTTCAAAACGAGCCATTCACTCAGTTGATTGGCGGAATTATTAGAAAGCAGATATTCCTGAACTCTCCAGTTGGCGATCAATCTCCGTGGAGGTTTTCGTATTCGCTAACATCTAGAACGATGCCGTACCTGGGAGATCCAGAGATCTCAGCAGATGCCGGAAGTGCTGTTTTGGAATACGCAAGCTCTCTGAAGCTGGCTCAGATTGTGGTTTCGGGACTCATGCCGATGCTTTTCGCGGCGCTGAAGTTCGGAAATGAAATCGAGCTGAACACCTTGAAACTGCTTAATTTGCACACCGTAAGTGGATTGCAATGGATCATGAACTCTTGGATGTACTTCGCGTTTTGCGCTGTAATAACAGTCGTTCTTAACTTATGTGGAGAACTGATCTTTCTTCCAGAGATTCTTTCACAAAGAGTAAACATCGTTTATCATTTTATTCAGGCGCTGGAGTCCATTTGCACGGGCATGCTGATAGCGGCTGTGGCCAAAAGAGGAAAACCTGCTTCGATAACTTCATTCTTGCTGATTCTGTTCGTTATGATATTTATCATTCTGAACTTCGGAGGAAAGGCGTTTGCATTTATCCTTGGAGTCATTTTGCCTGCATTCACATGTTCGTATCTGACCCAACTTTCTTAAAAACATGAGCCTATCAGCGTCTCTGTTTTGATTTTCGGTTTAGTTTTCTCTGGTTTGTAAATGCTTCTGGTGTTCCGTTTGGTTGAAAAAGACAAAATCATGAATCAGAACAAGGTGCAGAAAATCAAATAGAATCAGTCGGATAACAAATAGAGCCAAGAAGTCTAAAACCAGTTAGAAAAGGTGTATAGCGAGAACATCTCTACTTAGTCTCAAACTTCAGTTAAAACCTGCGGAACGGATCTGGAGCCGATTATCATGCAATCGACCATCGCTCCGTAAACACCAGTAATAGCGAGTCCAGACATGATTCAAGATTCAGAAACAGTAGGTAATCTAGGCTTATAATTACAGAACGTGCACCACAAGTACAACAACAGCACGTACGCCGTCCAGGGCGCGTCCATGGACATCCAGCACAACCAGATCTTCGGGCTCCTGGGCTCGAACGGAAGCGGGAAGTCGACCCTGATGCACTGCATGGCCGGGATGTTCAAGCCGCAGCAGGGGCAGGCGCTGGTCCCGGACAACGGACAGGTGGTCGACCTCTTCCAACTCAAGAACTCGACCCGGTACTTCTCGGTCGTCCCCCAGCACGACGTCTTCTGGCCGAACCTGACTATATCGCAGCACCTACAGCTGATGCAGCTCTACAACGCGATGGAGGTGGACGTGGAGCTGCTCCTCAAAGAGCTGAAGCTGACCGAGTTCAAGAACCAGACCGCCCAGACGCTCTCCGGCGGCCAGAAGCGCAGGCTCTCGATCGCGATGGCCATGACCATGCAGCCGAAAGTGCTGGCCTTCGACGAGCCCTCGTGCGGCCTGGGCGTCACCACGAAGCGCTTCGTGCACCAGGCGATCCTGAACGTCCTCAGCAAGGACACGACGCTGCTGCTGACCACCCACGACATGGAGGAGGTGGAGGCCCTGGTGGACCAGTGCTGCATCATGCACCTGGGCAAGGTCCTGAAGATCGGCAGCGTGGCCCAGATGTGTGCCCAACAGAAGTTCGACCTGAAGATCCGCGGAAACGACGCCCTGGTCCAGGTGCTGGTGGAAGAGCTCCGGTGCGAATACCCGGCGAAGAACGCGGTGTGCGACTTCTGGTGCTTCTCGGTCACGAACATGGGCCAGCTGTAGATCATGAACGTCCTGAACAGCCACGGGCTCCTGGAGTCCGAGTGGATCGTCGAGGCGGCCAAGATGGAGCAGATCTTCATGGAGGTCGTGGACTCTGCGCAGTGAAGTAGGAATAATAGTCTTTGTATTTTGTGAGATTTATATTTGAAATTATTAATTTTAATCAGTTGTCACTAATCGTCTACAAAGCTATGAGAACTGCTTCTAAAGTCATCAAATATGATGTACTGCTGTAATTGTTGCTAAGGCTTACTCTTCTTTGGTTTCGCCTTTTATTCTTTTTATTTTTGTTCAGTTTTCGGTTTTCGTAACAGATTGTAGTAGTGGCTTCTGATTTAGCTGTACGTGCGATTCATCTCGGCGGCTATCTGCTTAAAGTCGTGGTGGTATTATTTCATCAAAACAATAAATTGCTGGCAATCTTCTTCGGACCACGCCTAGTTGTATTTCATGGTTGTTGGAGTGAAAAAGTTGGATAATTTCTAGAGTGTAGTAGTAATCTCGTTTTGTGTTAGTTTTTCGTTTTCAGTTTTTTTTAAATAAACTGGCAGTTTATTATTCACAGTTACAAAGTTTATTTCATTAGTCTAAATAAAAATCACTCATCAACAATTTAATAGTTTTCACAATATGCTATTTTGTACACCTTCTCACCTGGAACTTATGTTCGATCGCCATCCAAACAGATCACAGGATCTTAACCAAACGCAAACACAATAACACGCAACTCCCCTACTCAACCAAATGCTGTTATCAACAAAAAGATCTCCAAAACAAACTCCATTAGCCCGAAAAAGCTAACGGAGATTCTGTGAGGAGGTTTGACGTGTGATAACACCACGCGAGATATTTGGTTAGAGAGGAATGCTGTTGGTTTCTTATTGATCATCGTTTAGAAAGGAAAGTAAATATGATCATCAGAGAAAAAGGGTGACCAGTATAGACGTAATTTACGGAGTGATGTCTTCTCTTATTCACAGTTACAAAGTTTATTTCATTAGTCTAGATAAAAATCACTCATCAACAATTTAATAATAATATCCAAATGAATATATTTAGAAGTGATTGAATTGATAAGGCTGCCTGGAATCGTAGCTTTTATTGATCTATATTCATAGTTCACAACACGGCGATTGTTGAATTAGTATCCAAATCAAGAACGAATCGACAATGATGATTCGACTTTTAAAAGCGAGCAGTTGAGAATTCTAAAATTTTGTAAGAAGAAGCTTAACTCAACTTAGTACTGTTGATATATAAATAAATTTCTTGTCAAGCAGGAAAATTAATGTTAATCGCATAGGCTATTATAACACTAATGAAGCAGGTTAGGCCTCCGTGAATCCATCGTTGAAGAAGTTGTTTTACAGTAAACTCTAAAATGAAATGATGGAACAATAGAGTTTATTCAGGTTCTGTTCCAGAGTGATTTCATGTTTTGGTACTTTGGAGTTATAAAGCTATTTAGTAGAAAACTAGATGCGCTTAAGATCAGCTGTACTTGTAATATTATGCGTATTGAATTCGGAACTTTTAGTTTAGCTTGTATTAAAATTCTACCAAAAAGTAAAATTCAAATTTTACTTGGTTGGAGGTGTCAACAACTTTACTGACTATTATTACTACGGTCATAACCTAACTCAAGAATATATGGTTACATTCAAATTTTGATTAAAAATTTACTGAAAATTTGAATTTTGAAAACTACTACATTTCGGTTTTCGATTTCAAATAATTATCGTACTCAGATTTTAATAAAATAATTAGTTTATTAAGTCAGAAATACTGCTCAAAATGGGTCGATACCAGCATGAATTAGTATCAGAATATGAGTTGTGTGATATTGATCAATTTAATAATATTTTGACAGTAATGAAACTTAGTGACAATATTCGCTGTTCCCTGATCTAAGGAACCTGATGCTGAAATAGAATCCATTCATATTGATTATTTACAAAATTCCCGTGTCGAGCATCATCAACTTCATGGAGTGGAAAATTAATTTTTGGGTACGTTACCACATATGTGTGCATAATATAATACAAGTACTCACTGGAAGCTCTCTTTGTGATTCGAGGGGCTCAACCCTCACTGTTAGTGTTAACAAATAGTTATTTAGTTTTATATTTATCATTTTAGTTTTTAATAAACTCTTAAAATTGGCAGCATATTTTCATATTTCTATCATTCGTTCAAGTTCCAAATCAATTTATGTTTTTAGCTACCAGTTACTCCCAGGTTACACTGAACATCCTTATTAGTCAAAATCAGTATTAGACCAGCTATTTGATATCAATTTGCTAATTTTCACGTAGTTTTCACAATATGCTATTTTGTACACCTTCTCACCTGAATTTATGTTCGATCGCCATCCAAACAGATCACAGGATCTTCGTTAGTTCATCTGAAATAATGGAGTACATTTGCTAGATATTTTTGAAGGTATGACATTGGTATAACAAGTAATTTTTGGAATGAAACAAAAGGATAATACGGCAAAATCTCGAAAAGACTCTTGGATACACTCGCATATATACTCTGGAAAACTAGAAAGTCAATACATGATTACTAAACTTGTTTAAATATTTTGAGATTTCTCCCATAAAGACCTAACCTAATCTCATATAAGTATAATGTGCATATTTTAACCCGATGATTGGTATTGGGTAGAAAATATGTGCGAGAATGAACTAATTGTTTATTATCATGATAGCGCTTTAATATGAAGAATTAACATGATTTCCTTGTAAAAATATTAGATTTTACACACATTTTATAAACCTAAGTTGATCGGGATATCTCGCATATAAACTTTAGAAATTGAAAGATTATACACGATTTTGTTTGGCTCTATACGCAAGTGTGTCCAAGAGTCTGTTCACTCTTATGCTCAACAGTATTACAGTTGCATATAAATTAAATTGAGAGCTCTAAATCAAACAGTAACATGATTAATCGACAGTATTATATAGTGTTATATCATACTGCTGGTTTCAATCTGAAATGCACAATCATCTTTAAAAACAGTATTACATATTCATCTATCTGTTTCTTCAAACAGTGGTGTGAACATCTTAAGATTTTTACCGAAACTGGTAAGTTCGTAACAATGCGCATAAATGAGTAATTCACTTCAATAGTTTCCGCATAAACTCGAGTAAATTCTATATAGCAAAAAATTATGACTATTGTAAAGGATTCTAGATTAACCAAAAACGAATGCAAATTATTGTAACTAAATTTTAGACAATGCGTATATATATCTTAAAAGTACGTGCTTTGTTGAATTACATGTATAACAAATTTACTATATTTACGTTATGTTTTAAAGTTAACTTTCATTTCTAAAAATTTCTAACAGCTCAGTTCTATATTCTCAGTTTTCAGTTCTATCTGTATCTTTGGAAATTGTTATGAGTTAGATTTGTTGTTTGGTCCTTGATGTCCAACTTCATCCACTTCTCATATAAATATTATGTTCAAGAAAGATAGGTATTGTTGTTTGTTCTCCTGGATCTACGTTATGTTCGCGTCCATATTATGCACCGGAATGATTCTTGGCATCATTATTGGCCCCGAAGAAATCGAATATCCCATTTACTACATGAGTTAGAATGGAACCCTTGAGCATTCGTACGATACAATAACCACAAGCTAGAACGTTGGTCTATGCGTTACCTTGTCCATAATCGGTTTCTTCGGGATCGCAATCACAATCTGCGTTCACCAGATTTTGAAGAAGAACGGAACCTCTGAGCTTGAGCCGTTAATTCGCAAAGAAGTTCCGACTGTTTCAGTGCAGTTCCCCCAGGTGAATTATCAATATTAACCGCATCAGGTCAACCAAGTTGTGGTTCCGAGGATGATGTGAATCGTAAGTTAAATATATTTCATTATATATTTTATATATATTTCATTATAGCTATGAATATGAATGAATAATCAAAAAGTTAGTTTCAATAAGTTTCTTCTTGGACAGTGATATTCAAGCTATTTCAAGAGGTAAAAAATGAATGGCCTTCATTATATCACATTGTAGCAAACTAAACTAGCGAAAATTAGTATTTTTTACATATATTTTTACAAGTTTCATTTTTTGGGTTTGATACTGTCAAAAAGATCTATTTTAACAACTTGTTGAATATCTTTTATTGATATAGATATCATGAAAGTATGAAAGTCATTAGAGTTTATTAATAAATCATTGTGTAGCGTCGGCTTCGGCTTAATTCAGTTTTTAAAAGAGTGATACCGACTATTTTATAAAAGCACCAAATTATCATTTTTGATGTAACCTTCAATTTTCTGTTTGAAAATGGTGAACTGATATTTTAAGTTATTTATTTATTTTTATATTTATCTTAAAGGAGTGATTGGAAAATTAATATTTAAAGCAATATTAGCTTGCTTGAGTTCTTCTTTGGATGGCTTTTGTTGATTGAACAGAATGAATCTCTTTGAATTGGGATGCTGTTTGATTACCTCATCAACAAGTTTATTAGTTTATGCATCAAGCTTTTTTAACTATTTAAGTTCTAATAATGGTTAAAGGTACACAATGTAATTCCAAGCAACTTATAATTCTGTTAAGTTGCTTAGTGGCCTTAATATTTCTAAATTAGTTAAGCCACAAAATCTTAAATTCAACTTTGTTAGCTACTTTAAATATTGAATTGGAGTGATTTCAATATATTCATTACCATATAAGGATAAATCCGTTAAATTAACAAGCGGACGTAAAGCTTCAAGAGAAACCAAGCCGCATGAATCCAAATTCAAAGTAATAAGGTTGGTCAAATGCTATAGCGGACTAATATCTAATTTTTCGTTTCCATAAAGAAACAAATCAGTCAAATTAATTAAAGTGCTTAACGCTTCTATTTTTACCAAGCCACATAATCCCAAATCTAATTTAGTGAGTTGTGTTAAATACTAAAGTTGATTGATTTCAATATAATCATTGCCAAATAATGATAAATCAGTTAAATTGACAAGTGGTCTCAGAGCTTCCAGTTTTTCTAAAGAACAGTGATTAAGTTGTACTTTAGTGAGAGATATCATTTGCTAAAGTGGACCTATGTCAACCCTACATCTGTCAAGGTATAATTATTTCAAATTATTGAATTAAACTATTTCTTACACAAAGTTATAATTAACTTAGGACCATTCTGAAATTAGCTTATAATACTTAAATATTTCGAGGTTTTCAAGTTACAGTTCGTTTAACTTTAAATAGTTTGTATTTTCAATGTGTAATTCGGTAATCCTTTTACTTTCTAGCTTCGGAACCATATCATTGCAACTTATCAGCTCTAACTTTTGTATGTTTAGTAATTTAATAAACTCTATGCTTTTAATCTCTGGGTCTTCTTCGATTTTAAAAACTCCTGCTTTGATCTGATCAATCTGTTATTTTATAATCTACTACTCGTGGTCTGATAGCGCTATGTAAAAACTCTAGTCAATTATTTCCTGCACGTTCTTGTAATTTTGTTGTGAATTAACATTTTGAAGCATTAAAATATGAGGAGTGGAAATATTACTATATTGTATTTTTTATAAGTTTTAAACATTATCAAAGAATTAACAAAGAAGAAATGCTAAACGAAACAAATATTCCAAATATTAACAATACACACGTACCTACAAACAATCGATGTCTTTATAATGTATTCAGATACCTAAGTGCTCCGACACAGAGCAGCTACACCTTCGTATATAAATAATATTAAATAATAAATATGTCTGCAACTGAGATGGAAAACCCAACTCTGACAGAAACTTAAATACAAACGGAACCGGATTTGCTCTCACTTATAGATACATGACTAGTTTTGAAAACTGTCAAGTCTCAATTCGAGGTTATGTAGTACATCATTCGTTTTCAATCTTGTTTATATACAATGTTCTGCTTAAATAAATTAACAAATAGCAGTTATAATTTAATAACATGATTTGAATATAAAGCGAAACGTACAACAATTTTCAACTTAGAAAATAACAATCTCTGATCAAAATATCTATATCATACCAATTAAATGCGCATGTAATAAGATAACATTTTTCTGTTATATTTATAGAAAGTATCGTCTTTTTCTGGATTTGCTGTTGGCAAGTTATTCAATCTATGTCGTCAAAAATGATGAATGAAAAATGTTCTTTTTCTTTTTCAGATTGTTTCTATGCCTTTTACTTCTTTTTCTCCTTCGGCTTCTCGGACTCGCTTTTGCCGGGCTTCCGCTGCAGGTTGTAGTGGTGGCTCCGCACCTGGCTGTAGGTCCGGTGCATCTCCTCCGCGATCTGGTGGAAGTCGTTGTGGTACTTCTTGCTGAGCTCCAGAAACAGCTTGGAGTCCGCCTCGGTCCACAGCTGGGTTTTCTTCATGTTCCGGAAGTGAAAATGGATTTGATAGACAAAAATGTTTGTTACACTCATAGTAACTAATTATTCTGTATATAACAAAATAGAAATACGGATTATATATAAAATAATATAGATAGGAAGTAGCTAAATAGCTTTGTCTACCAAGATTTTAACACAAAATAATTTGTTTGCGTATTTAAATGACAAAGCTGGTAACGCTACCGCTAATAGTGAAACGCAGTTAATGTCTATCTATTTCTAATTATTACTTTGTAGTGTGATTTCCGAATCTTTACACAACTGCTTGCAGTGAGACTATTTCCAACCGGTTACTTTAATGCCACTCCCCACAACTGCTTTTCTGTTTGGTTTCTAAACTAAATTAAAAATTAATGAAAAGCATAGCTTTCACACAATCATATAAATATACTAAATAACCCGTATTTCAGCTCTGATTCACCCTGGCGTTCTGCACTAAAAATCCAACCTCTGTTCAAACGCTAGCTTGCTGAGTTAGCACTATGAATTTTGCTCTTGGATTATATGGCGCTTCTCTGATCATGTTCCAGACGTTCCAGCTGGTAACGACGTTGTGATACTGCTTCTCTGGATTCTGTCGGTTTGGTCGTATGTTGTCACGCACTCGATCTGAGTCTTTGTGCTCGAGACAAGCTTTTGTGGCATATGGTGTTATAGTTTAAATCATATAAAAGTCGGCACTCTCGCTTTCACGATCAGCAGCAGCCAGCTCTTCGCGGACGAAAGCCACTATACTCCGGAAGAGACTCTGAGCGTTCTGACGAAGCTCCTGGAGAAGGTGATAGACGAACCCAATTTTAAGTGATACGATATGCGATTTACATTATTGATTAGTAACTTTCTAGTTTAGAAAGTACACAGTAAAACTTAGACTCATAAAATGGATTTCTAGAGATCAGAAGCTATTTCTAAAGTCCAATTTCCAAAATCATAATTAGCGTTAAATTGAAACAAAATAGAAAGATGAAAATATGATGACATTATTATTTGGGTTAATAAGATTGGCGAACGACACAAATAGATCTAAGAGGCTTAATTTTAGTCTAAGATTATTTGCATTAGTTTCATCTTTATCTTTCTGTATAAGTTAAAACTTAAAGTTCTCTTACAAAATTATATTAACTTGATAATCACTACAAATCATCAAATATGATGTACGACTGCTTGTGCACTCTTTTGATTTATTTCTCTTTTTTGTCCCCCTTGAGCTTCGTTTACCTCACTATGTTGTAGTAATGGCTTCGTATCTAACTGTAGGAGCGGTTCATCTCGGCGGCTATCTGGTAGAAATCATTGAAGTATTGCTTCGACAAAGCGACGAACCTCTTGCATTCTTCTTCGGACCACAGCTTTGTTTGTTTCATAGTGCTGAAGTGAAAAAGGGCATACGTGTAAACATGGGTAAAATGGCATCGCAGTTCTGTTTATCTTGCTTTGTGTATGAATGAAATAACAAATAACTTTAAACATAGCTTAAACAAAAAGTCGATTACTAACTATAGATATAGATTACTGGTAAATATTACCAGTTTAAAATGCATTGTAAATTGTAATGTAATTTATCAAATCATCACACAACTGTTTCTATATATTGTATTAAAAGAATAAATTGATTACTTTATTTAGTTTGATATTTAATCAAACCAATATAATTGTACAGTGGTGGGCCCTCGAAATGCTTTTTTGAATTAGGAAGAAGAATGAAGTTTATTATTTGAATCTTACTTATATCACTGCCCGGCTCAATAATGAGTGTGTTCTCCCTCCTCATCAATACACTCATTAACTCTATTTACTATTGATTTGTAAAGTGCTTCAATCACATCAAGGCCTGGTTGAGCCTTGGATAGCTGTGCTACAATAATTAACGTATATAACTCTGTATATACTTCAATAATAAGTTTCAACTTTACCTAACGTTGTATAATTTAACAATCAAGAAAATTTATTTCTCATTATGAAATGGAAGTGGAAGATCATAAGTAAAATAACTGTTGTTTTAGAGTAGCATCAATATATTATTTAATGCTGGGCCTGACTAACCCACTTGATTCCATTCTTCAAGAAACAAAAATGCATTCATTATTTGAATATTGAGAATGAAAGCGACTGTAACTACCTGAATTATAATTCTAATTAAGCGAAGTACCAATACTTCATCTTGAGCTCCCGGTTGAGATTGAAAGAAAAAGTCCTCCATTGTTTTTCGTGATTAAGAAATACATAAAATAGTTTAGATTGACCCAGTTGAAGATGAACACCGAGGTCCTCTGCAGGTCCAGTGCTTGCGCTACTAGTTATAAATTACATATTGCGTCCGTATACCAATCATTGGATCCTCTTATTCTTTTCTCCAATCAGGCTTAACTACCATATATTTTCGAGATAAAATCTTTCATAAATTAGTTTTGTTGACTAAAACGTAGAAATTACACAGGGACATCCTAAACAAGTGATATAACTAGTTCAGATTGGTACAATATTTTATGAATTCATCCGTTGGACCCAGAAATGAAGAGAATACAAACGCTTCAGAACTGCCTAAGTTTGTTAAGTGAATTAGTTGACCTTCCCTAAACATCTTCTACCGCGTTTATTTTGTCATTGCCGTCCTTTTATTGCATGTGGTAATTTCTATTTTTCCTTTTTGGAATATTAAATACCGACTTTGAATAGTCGATTATGGTCTAATACGATCGAAATCATATTTTTGGCCCTCTTGTGTTAATGAGTAGTTCATGAATAATCTCCAACTTGAGATTATTTATTGGAATTTGTCATCCGCATTAGAAGTGGCAAAATATTTTAATATATAATTACTCACATAGTAAACAAGAAAAAGCAATTCCACCTCCCATAACTGTAGTTAGCATGAGAAAAACGAGAGTTGAAGTAAAAGAATAAGCTGACGATTTAATAGAAAGGAAGAAATGTTTAAATAATATTATTTTATGAACTCTCTAGCCTGAATTAGCTAATAATCTGATTTACTCAATTAGCTAATTATCGAGTTGTTTTGAGATCAAATGACTGAGTTGCATATAAATTAAATTGAGAGCTCTAAATCAAACAGTAACATGATTAATCGACAGTATTATATAGTGTTATATCATACTGCTGGTTTCAATCTGAAATGCACAATCATCTTTAAAAACAGTATTACATATTCATCTATCTGTTTCTTCAAACAGTGGTGTGAACATCTTAAGATTTTTACCGAAACTGGTAAGTTCGTAACAATGCGCATAAATGAGTAATTCACTTCAATAGTTTCCGCATAAACTCGAGTAAATTCTATATAGCAAAAAATTATGACTATTGTAAAGGATTCTAGATTAACCAAAAACGAATGCAAATTATTGTAACTAAATTTTAGACAATGCGTATATATATCTTAAAAGTACGTGCTTTGTTGAATTACATGTATAACAAATTTACTATATTTACGTTATGTTTTAAAGTTAACTTTCATTTCTAAAAATTTCTAACAGCTCAGTTCTATATTCTCAGTTTTCAGTTCTATCTGTATCTTTGGAAATTGTTATGAGTTAGATTTGTTGTTTAATTTTAATCACATCTAGTTTTGGTTTGTATTAAGATGAGGCCTCATTGAGCAGCATGTACTAGTTCTTCAACAACAGTACGTTCTTCAGGGTCGATACCTTGATTTCAAATCTTGCTTCCTCTGAGTCTTCCAACATCATAATTCAGCACTGTCTGAACTATTTCAAGCAATTTAACACCTTCACCTCTTTAGACGCTCCTTTCGACATCAATAGCATTTAATAAATTCAATAAATAGTCTCATTCTGCGCATACGCCCATTTATCAAACTTGCAATTGAAGCGCGAGCTACAAGAAGAAGAATAGCTCCCGCCCACTTTAAAACCAGGCGATTACCTCCCATTCACTCCAAATTCGTGCATTGCGGTAACTGAAGACGAGAAGTTCTTTGCGTTACCCGATTTCTTCGGACTGAATAATATTCGCATTCAAGCTCCGGATTACGAACCGTTTATTTTCAAGGGGTTCAAATTAAACTCAAGCAATAATAAAACAGATTTGATTTCAAACAGTTTATAACTCACCCCTGAGCAAAGAAAAATAACAATGTAATTATTATAAACGGCAGAATTAGAATAGAATACCACACAAAATTAAACGGAACCGAATCTAAAATCAAATTAAAACGAGCAAAAAATAACGGAATTAAACGCGAACCTCGAAAACGCAAAAACGCAACTCAAACAACAAATCGCGCTGAACAAACAACAATAAACTTCAAATCAACAAACGAACGAACAATTGCAAAAACTGGTCGACAAAAAGACCCAAATAATCAGCGAAAACGTCCAGGAAATCCTCACACTCAAACAAAACCTCTCACAACTCGTTCACATCCAAGACAAAATCAAAACACTCGAACAGTAAAAAGCCGCTGACGCAAATAACATTCAAAACATCATGTCACAGCTACAATGCATTCGCGTAGAAAAAACGCAAGCAGAACAAACAGCTGCCGGATACCAAAACAATATCCAAACGCAAAAATAACAAATTGACACGCAAAAAGAAATCATCATTCAACAAGAAAAAGAAATTGACACACTGTAACAAAAGTCTGAATCACTCGAAAAATAAGTAAAAGCGCAAGAAATCGTATTCCAACAATTCAACTCACTTAACACAGCTAAATAACAATAAATAAAGAAACATCAAGCTATACAAGTCCTCACAAACGCCTTTTTGGCCGTAAATAACACTTATAGTAACATGATTCCATTGTAATTTGGTATAATTTACCTTATTTTGATTGCAGTTCGTATAAGTAATATTTTTAAAGCGTCAAAAATCGCATAATGCTCAATACTAATTCTTAACTTGTTAATTGCAAGTATACTAATATATTTTGTTATAATGGACAAATCAAAGATCTAACTTGGATTTGAGGCTATGATAAGAATTATAACTTCGTTATTAACTATATGAAAAGTGACTTGATTTTTGATTTTTAAATGTAATAGTAATTTATATTTTTATAAATGTTACATTATTAATATAATCTCCGCACCAGTTATGAATCAGATTTAGTTAATATTCGATTAATTAGTTAACAAAAATAAAATACGTTCTAATTATATAAGTGTATAGTACATATTTAAAAACTAACATAAAGTTCATGATATTTAATGTAAGTCAGAAGAATATTATATTGGTTTAATAATCGATCATGATTAAGAATCGAGTTCAGATGACGATATGAGTAGTAGATCAGAAAATACAACGTAAACTCATTTTAAACTACAGTAAGAATCACATAAATTTATTTAACCTGTCTCAAATATTTAGTCCGATTAATTGTATATCAACTTTTCCTTGTACGAAATATCAGACAATTTTCGGACTAGAAATTTATTAGCGAGTTCAATAGTTGAAATATTAGACTATAATGAGAAACTAGATGTAGAATTTGATGACGATATGTATTTATCACTTATCGTGCAAAAATCGTAAATCGAATGTACTGAATTTCAAAGCTTTCAATCTATTCAGTCGATGCAACTTAACATTGATGAGTATTTGCTGCCTTTAAAGAACTCTATGTTTGATTTTTATTCTGTCGAGATAATTACATCTTAGTTCTCAATGACCAAACGTATAACAGACATTTCCACTAGTATTATGTTCCAAAACGAACCAGACTCAGATTTTTTACTTAAAATTTTAGGAGTCAGCTTCAACCGCCAAATATATCCACTTGCTCAAATCAAGCTGAAGAATAGTGGACTTAGTAACTAAAAGTATAACATGCCTACTTTCAACTCTGAGTTTCTTCTTTTTGTTGATGTTTGCAAATATTTCCGTTCAAAACTCGTTCAATAGGAATAGTAAGACTTGATAATTAAGCAGAACGAATCCAAGATCAAAAAATGTTTGTAATAACTTCTTCCAAGAAATAAATTCGAAATATTTTACCAAAAAGAGCAATTGCAAAACTATTAGTCTTTATATGATGTTGCTGAAATTAAAGCTAAGTTCAGAACCGATATACTACAAGATAAAAATTTTATTTTCCTTGTTGGACTTTTAAATCAAGTAAATACAGTTCGCGTTGATCAATATAAAGCAGCTTCCTAAGAACTGTCCTAAATGTAGTTTTCGTTATAATTCTACACAAACCAGTATGAATTCCGTTTTCTACGAGAAGATTCTCTCTAGAAATCAGCTATTCGTGTGTTTCTATAAAATATGTCAGAAAAATCTGCTTTTTTAATATCTTCGATAAGCCAGTAAAATAGTAAGCAATATTATATTTCTACGAATTCAGAAGCGATACAATAACCAACTGAAATATTCTAGAATCTGTATACGCCAGTGTTACAAGATGCTCAGCCGATTTCGTGTAAATTTGATCGCCATTAAGAGTTTTCATTTGATAATTTTATGGCTCAAAATCTGATTTTCGCAAATAATCAGGTTCTCTACTTAAAAACAGAAGATTCTTGTGAAGAAATCAAACTTGACTATTAAAAATTTACTTAGTCCAACCAAGAGCTCGTGATCACTGCTTTTACAGATAAAAACACAAAAATTGAGTTAGTGTCGTGGTCCAAAGATGGAGTATATGAGGGACTGAATGTAACGGAGCTGACTGATGAGTACATGAAGTGTCGTAAGTTGCTTGCGCTACAAGATACAGCCGAGTTAGTTTTGGCCACAATCGAGGAGCGTATTAAGGAAGAGCCTAAGAGTGAGCCTGAACCTAAAACAGAAGTTAACCGAAGCAAGGTCCTCAGACAACAACAATCCTACGATAACCTCATCCAAATAGAAGAGCCTATTCCCATCACAATGAAGAAAGTGCTACTGGAAGCCAAAGCGAATTTACCTCCAAAGCCCGCTTAGAAAAACCCGCGATAAAGCATAGAAGCTAAAGCTTAGATAAGGCACAACCAGTCAGTACCACACTTCCAACCACCTGGAGTGATGGGTGAAGAAGTTGTTAAAGTGGAATACGAATCGACTCCACAAACTATCGTGGTCCAAATGCAATAAAATCTAGTGAGTTAATACCCAGATACTGCCATAAACGTTTCGAAAGTTTAGCGAAGTGTTGAAGTCCAAAATGAAACCGCTCCTAGTATTAGCAAAGAATTCCAAAATAAAATTGACAGGTTGAATGGAGAGTCACGACAATACGATATTCTGGTTCAGTCTAGGGGTTCACAGAATGATAGTCAATAGCTAGAAGAACCGTTTTAGTTCAACTATTAAAAGAAAATATTCATATAAGAAACTATATTCAGCAAGCTAGAAGTAGACAGTGTTAAAATCAGCTTTTACTCACAAAACGTGGAGCCCAGCGAATACTCTGTAAATAAAACATTGATAGGAGGTAATTTTGTGAATAAAATGCAGTAAACTACGCCTACGTATGGATAACTTGACAAATTCGACCCAGCGAAAATTCAAAAACAAATTACCAAAGGTTGGCCTCAGAAATTGTAAATTCTGCGTAAATAGCACTCTACCAATAACTTAATGTAAAAAGACAACGGCAGCCTGGAATACAGCGACAAATGAGTTTACTGATTAATAACTAGTTAAACATATATCTAAATATACATTTTACAATAACATATTGAAGAAAAAGAAAGCAATTGACATAGAAAAATTCCAACTTTCGCTGGAGGGGTTAAACTAAGACATAGCGACAAATGTCCGATTGGCATAGCCTCATTTCGGACACAACAACCCCGGCTAAGAGCAGAGAAGTGGAAACATTATAATTTATATTTTGTAGAGTATGGCGCCTTTTGCATTTCATAAAAATAAAAGACATGACAAAACACTCAGATTCTAAAATCATACAATCACTTCTTACTTCAAGCATACTTCATTACATTAGTTATAAATCATATCAACTGATCCAAAAGAAGACCAGTCAATGTTAACTGTTTAACATCCCATTTGTTTCATCTGGCAAATCAACTATTCATAGCACTCGTGAAGACCTTTAAGGTATTCGATTGGGATTCCCATTTCGCAGTCTCTGCATCTCACGTTTTTGATACGATAAAGACATACTTCAGGAGGCACATTCAAATACAACATAGCAGCTGGATTTGGCAGTTCATCTAAAGCCTGTAAATATCTTTCCATGTACATTTCGAATTACTCCTTTGAAATAAAGCCGTCGTTGTGACAGTTCAAAGCAAACACATAATCTGAAAAGACAGATCTGTCTAGGATCACTATTTGTGATGGGTTGTTCATAGCGTGTTAGACAGCGGTGCGATAATGTTGTATACGTAACTCCAGGAACCACATCTGGAATGGATAGGCATAGGTCATTGGGTCAGCGTAGAACTTCTCGAGATATGGGTTGTTAGTAACTGGCTCTTCGATGGCGAAGAAGCCATAACGTTCAGACAAGCCTTTTAGCAATGTTGTTTTACCAGCTGCGATACCTCCTTCTAAAATTATTAAATTCTGTTGAGTTGCCCTTTACATTTTAAATGGTGGTGTGGTCGGGAAACGTAGTGTGATAGACTATTAATAGAGAATAGTTAATAAATTAGTGAGCGACAGTAAAGCGGTTTGATGTCGTCTCATCCATTCTATTTCGGCTGTTTAAATAGCTATTATATTTCAATAATTTACAGTTTGTTGTGAAAGGTTGGTATAATAATACCTCGCACAAATATATCGTTCCAGAAGCGTGAAACTGAAGATTATACGTGTTTACAACAATTGACACATATTTACTTACTTTTTAACTAATATTAGTATTCTGACTGAACCTTCTGAATCGGTATTATTCTAGTATTTATTATTTGTTCATATTATCTATAATAAAATGACTCACAAAAACGTTACCTCAAACTAACTCAACATCATACCTCATCTTCTAGGATTGTCTCTCTGAATAGCTTCACTGTATAGCTTCTTCAGACAACCTAAGTTAGTTCGGCACTTGAACTAACATTATTATCTATAATATTGTATATTGGTCATCATTTACCATTTTTGATTATTTATTTCCAATATCTGCTACTATTTAGTGTTATTATTATAGTTTCATACAATAATATCAATTTTCAATCTATTTCAGTTCTATTGTGAGACTTTACCATAATATATGTAAAAAATACTCTTCATATTAGATTTAGAAAATAACAACTAAATATACTGAATGGTTATAAAATATAAATATACTAGTAGATAGTACTAAAAAAGAGAAGACATCACACCGTAAATTACGTCTATACTGTACTAAAAAATATATAGCTATTGATATTGCGTGCAATCGAATCACTTTAATCACTTTAATTATTATAATTATATAACATCATTAATTCAATTCAATATACTGGAGTTATATACTTATATACCATTGTAGTAGACAAGAGAATAGCTATTTAAATATTTCCACTTCTTCAATGTTAATATATATTGAAATATTATCAAATTTATTTGTTACTGGAATAAACACAAATGGCAATCTAGGTGTTCAAAATAGTTTAATACGTGAGTTTGTATAAACTGGCAGTGGTGAAGAAGTTTCAGCTTTTGCTTCAAATAAATTAGCAACAATATATCAAACAAGAGGAAATGACTTAACTTATTCAATGGGACTCAATAGTAAAGGAATATTGTGCTAACCTAATAATATAATCAAACTGGACTAACCAACTTTAATACCAGGTTTAAATGATGAATATGTTGCACATATTTCAATGTCAGAGACATCATCATTGTTATTAGGACGTTTCCAAAAACTATATGGCTGTGGATCTAATGCTAATGGAGAATTAAGCTTAACGGGCTTAATAGATACGGATTCCCACATATTAACGCAAATCAACACTGATTTTGTAAAATTTCCTGAAGATACTATTGAATCCATTGGTTCTACTAAATTAGCAAATTATATTGTTTTATCTGATTCAATATTTATATTGGGTCCTTGTTAATTTGAAAATATGTGTTAGAAACATGATAATGGAACCATGACACTAATATTACCTTATACTAGAATAAATCTTGTAAAATTTTACCCTGATACTATTGTTATTGTAAACTATGACGGAGTTATATTTGTTCTAGGTTTAGATCATTGTTCTCCTTCTAAATAATGGGCTACGTGGCATATATCGGAATTTTCGTAAGTTGAATAATTCTATTTTGGAAGGGATGTTACAATATTCTCACAAAATAATTCAGTTTACGCATGTGGATTTTAAGGTTTATCGGGAGTTATGATGAAAATTGAACACAACGTTGGTAGTATTTTATCAGTCGCCGCCAACGAAAAATCTGTTCTTATAGCTGGAACAAATGGTTTGTTTGTAGGTGGAGATAACAGAAACTATGTATTAGGCAACTGTAAAAATATGAAACCTGGTATTGCAATATGTCAGCCTCAAATATCAACTATGAAGGTTGATAATATGTAAATCGAAGTAGTTGAAGGATATTCATCATTAATAAGAATAGAATCAGTAGCTCCGAAATATTACTATTCAAAATATGAAAATGAATTACTAATAGAATCTGTGTTTTAAGCAGGTGACATATGGGGTGGAAAATAGTTAAATGGAATTAAATATTTATAAAATTGTGCTCAATTTCTTAAAATTAAATGTAATTAAAATGGTTTATTAGCAAAGTCTTAAAATGGAATTTTATGGTCATTTGGTGATTCTATTTCTTATGAATTTGGCTATCAATTTCCCATTAAACTTTAAAATCCTGCTGTTGTACCATATTTCTAGGATTATAATATTTCGTAATTTGATTTATCAGATAGTAACGGTATTGCATTAACTGTGAGCCGTAATGGAAAGCTATATACATTTGGTCAGAATTAAAATGGAAACTTAGGTTAAACTATGTATGAATATTCAGTATTAGACAATTACTCTGGACCTAAAGAAATATAAATAGATTTTTTATAATAAGGTGAAGATATATTGTAAGCTGGAGTAGTTTAAAAAGTGTATTTCATTAGAACCAATATTCAATTATATTATTGGGGATTCTGTGAAGGGTAGTGTGGATCAGATTCAAACGGAAATATTATATTTGATGACCCAGATTAAGACAGAAGTTTAATACGAAAAATGAATATTAAAATATAATTAGACTATTTTATAACATTTGCGCACTCAATAATACTAATATCTAAAGATAAGAAAGTGTATACTTTTGGCCTGAATGATTAAGGCTAATTATGTTAAAATACAAAATATAATCAGAATAATTCTGTTTCTGAAAAGCAAATTCCTTTGAGCAGTTACATACATGTTGGAAATGATAAAACAGTAATTTAGTCTAACAATAAATAATACTTTTGTGGCAAAAATATAATGACTAATGGGAAGAAAATTGCATTAAAGAAAAAATCAATCATATACTATCCTTATAGAATAGGATAAATAGATTCTGTAAAAGATATTTCAGTTTAGGGTGACTTAATAACTGTTTTGGCTAATAACATATAATTTTAAGGTTACATATCAAAACCGGAGTAATTTGGATTATAATAGTAAAATCTTGATTATTGGACAAGTATAGACTTTGATACAAGTAAAGTTAATCGCATTGAAGGAGTGTCAAATTAAGAGTTTATATAAATTTATATATTAAATGATTCATAACACAAGATAATAAATGAAATGATATTACCAGAAGAGGAGGAGTAAGTTCCAGAAGAAGAGGAACAAGAAGAAGAATAGAAGCCGAAACCAGAACCAAATAACACGTAAAAATTTCCAATTTGGTAAATAATATTAATTGTTGCTTCAATAATTATCATTATTGGTATTTTCGGATTATTTATACTGAAATATATTAAAAATAGAAAAAGTAAAACAAAGAATAATAAGAGTAAGAATAGTTCTCAAAATTAATTAATTTAGAAGAAGGGGTAAAATGTTTTACTATATACTGGAATATGAATGATTTATATATGAATGATTTATATACATATTTATTTATTCAACCTGAACATGCAACGTAAACTCATTTTAAACTACAGTAAGAATCACATAAATTTATTTAACCTGTCTCAAATATTTAGTCCGATTAATTGTATATCAACTTTTCCTTGTACGAAATATCAGACAATTTTCGGACTAGAAATTTATTAGCGAGTTCAATAGTTGAAATATTAGACTATAATGAGAAACTAGATGTAGAATTTGATGACGATATGTATTTATCACTTATCGTGCAAAAATCGTAAATCGAATGTACTGAATTTCAAAGCTTTCAATCTATTCAGTCGATGCAACTTAACATTGATGAGTATTTGCTGCCTTTAAAGAACTCTATGTTTGATTTTTATTCTGTCGAGATAATTACATCTTAGTTCTCAATGACCAAACGTATAACAGACATTTCCACTAGTATTATGTTCCAAAACGAACCAGACTCAGATTTTTTACTTAAAATTTTAGGAGTCAGCTTCAACCGCCAAATATATCCACTTGCTCAAATCAAGCTGAAGAATAGTGGACTTAGTAACTAAAAGTATAACATGCCTACTTTCAACTCTGAGTTTCTTCTTTTTGTTGATGTTTGCAAATATTTCCGTTCAAAACTCGTTCAATAGGAATAGTAAGACTTGATAATTAAGCAGAACGAATCCAAGATCAAAAAATGTTTGTAATAACTTCTTCCAAGAAATAAATTCGAAATATTTTACCAAAAAGAGCAATTGCAAAACTATTAGTCTTTATATGATGTTGCTGAAATTAAAGCTAAGTTCAGAACCGATATACTACAAGATAAAAATTTTATTTTCCTTGTTGGACTTTTAAATCAAGTAAATACAGTTCGCGTTGATCAATATAAAGCAGCTTCCTAAGAACTGTCCTAAATGTAGTTTTCGTTATAATTCTACACAAACCAGTATGAATTCCGTTTTCTACGAGAAGATTCTCTCTAGAAATCAGCTATTCGTGTGTTTCTATAAAATATGTCAGAAAAATCTGCTTTTTTAATATCTTCGATAAGCCAGTAAAATAGTAAGCAATATTATATTTCTACGAATTCAGAAGCGATACAATAACCAACTGAAATATTCTAGAATCTGTATACGCCAGTGTTACAAGATGCTCAGCCGATTTCGTGTAAATTTGATCGCCATTAAGAGTTTTCATTTGATAATTTTATGGCTCAAAATCTGATTTTCGCAAATAATCAGGTTCTCTACTTAAAAACAGAAGATTCTTGTGAAGAAATCAAACTTGACTATTAAAAATTTACTTAGTCCAACCAAGAGCTCATGATCACTGCTTTTACAGATAAAAACACAAAAATTGAGTTAGTGTCGTGGTCCAAAGATGGAGTATATGAGGGACTGAATGTAACGGAGCTGACTGATGAGTACATGAAGTGTCGTAAGTTGCTTGCGCTACAAGATACAGCCGAGTTAGTTTTGGCCACAATCGAGGAGCGTATTAAGGAAGAGCCTAAGAGTGAGCCTGAACCTAAAACAGAAGTTAACCGAAGCAAGGTCCTCAGACAACAACAATCCTACGATAACCTCATCCAAATAGAAGAGCCTATTCCCATCACAATGAAGAAAGTGCTACTGGAAGCCAAAGCGAATTTACCTCCAAAGCCCGCTTAGAAAAACCCGCGATAAAGCATAGAAGCTAAAGCTTAGATAAGGCACAACCAGTCAGTACCACACTTCCAACCACCTGGAGTGATGGGTGAAGAAGTTGTTAAAGTGGAATACGAATCGACTCCACAAACTATCGTGGTCCAAATGCAATAAAATCTAGTGAGTTAATACCCAGATACTGCCATAAACGTTTCGAAAGTTTAGCGAAGTGTTGAAGTCCAAAATGAAACCGCTCCTAGTATTAGCAAAGAATTCCAAAATAAAATTGACAGGTTGAATGGAGAGTCACGACAATACGATATTCTGGTTCAGTCTAGGGGTTCACAGAATGATAGTCAATAGCTAGAAGAACCGTTTTAGTTCAACTATTAAAAGAAAATATTCATATAAGAAACTATATTCAGCAAGCTAGAAGTAGACAGTGTTAAAATCAGCTTTTACTCACAAAACGTGGAGCCCAGCGAATACTCTGTAAATAAAACATTGATAGGAGGTAATTTTGTGAATAAAATGCAGTAAACTACGCCTACGTATGGATAACTTGACAAATTCGACCCAGCGAAAATTCAAAAACAAATTACCAAAGGTTGGCCTCAGAAATTGTAAATTCTGCGTAAATAGCACTCTACCAATAACTTAATGTAAAAAGACAACGGCAGCCTGGAATACAGCGACAAATGAGTTTACTGATTAATAACTAGTTAAACATATATCTAAATATACATTTTACAATAACATATTGAAGAAAAAGAAAGCAATTGACATAGAAAAATTCCAACTTTCGCTGGAGGGGTTAAACTAAGACATAGCGACAAATGTCCGATTGGCATAGCCTCATTTCGGACACAACAACCCCGGCTAAGAGCAGAGAAGTGGAAACATTATAATTTATATTTTGTAGAGTATGGCGCCTTTTGCATTTCATAAAAATAAAAGACATGACAAAACACTCAGATTCTAAAATCATACAATCACTTCTTACTTCAAGCATACTTCATTACATTAGTTATAAATCATATCAACTGATCCAAAAGAAGACCAGTCAATGTTAACTGTTTAACATCCCATTTGTTTCATCTGGCAAATCAACTATTCATAGCACTCGTGAAGACCTTTAAGGTATTCGATTGGGATTCCCATTTCGCAGTCTCTGCATCTCACGTTTTTGATACGATAAAGACATACTTCAGGAGGCACATTCAAATACAACATAGCAGCTGGATTTGGCAGTTCATCTAAAGCCTGTAAATATCTTTCCATGTACATTTCGAATTACTCCTTTGAAATAAAGCCGTCGTTGTGACAGTTCAAAGCAAACACATAATCTGAAAAGACAGATCTGTCTAGGATCACTATTTGTGATGGGTTGTTCATAGCGTGTTAGACAGCGGTGCGATAATGTTGTATACGTAACTCCAGGAACCACATCTGGAATGGATAGGCATAGGTCATTGGGTCAGCGTAGAACTTCTCGAGATATGGGTTGTTAGTAACTGGCTCTTCGATGGCGAAGAAGCCATAACGTTCAGACAAGCCTTTTAGCAATGTTGTTTTACCAGCTGCGATACCTCCTTCTAAAATTATTAAATTCTGTTGAGTTGCCCTTTACATTTTAAATGGTGGTGTGGTCGGGAAACGTAGTGTGATAGACTATTAATAGAGAATAGTTAATAAATTAGTGAGCGACAGTAAAGCGGTTTGATGTCGTCTCATCCATTCTATTTCGGCTGTTTAAATAGCTATTATATTTCAATAATTTACAGTTTGTTGTGAAAGGTTGGTATAATAATACCTCGCACAAATATATCGTTCCAGAAGCGTGAAACTGAAGATTATACGTGTTTACAACAATTGACACATATTTACTTACTTTTTAACTAATATTAGTATTCTGACTGAACCTTCTGAATCGGTATTATTCTAGTATTTATTATTTGTTCATATTATCTATAATAAAATGACTCACAAAAACGTTACCTCAAACTAACTCAACATCATACCTCATCTTCTAGGATTGTCTCTCTGAATAGCTTCACTGTATAGCTTCTTCAGACAACCTAAGTTAGTTCGGCACTTGAACTAACATTATTATCTATAATATTGTATATTGGTCATCATTTACCATTTTTGATTATTTATTTCCAATATCTGCTACTATTTAGTGTTATTATTATAGTTTCATACAATAATATCAATTTTCAATCTATTTCATGTACACTCCATATATGGATCTTACATAAATTTATTCAAATCCTGAAAGCCAATAGTAGCGTTATGCTGCGTTGAAGACTGAATTGGAGTCTCAGGGTTACGCTTTTGTCAGATATGCGAGGGCTCCAGGCCGTGTAAATTTGATTTCCGAGCACACTGACTACAACGGTTACCAGGTCTCTCCGATTGCGATTGAGAACGATTTCGTTTTTGCGATTGGTACGAAGGCTGGCTCTGGGATAGTGACCATTTAGCACATGGATCCGTCCGAACACCCAACCGATTCGTTCGACTCGTGTGAATCAGCCGCCAGCATCGCCCACCCCAACGGTGAGTGGTCCCAGTACGTTCGCGCTGGTTTCCACGCAGCCAGGACCTACAACGAGAATCTTTCTTACGAATTTGATCTTTTGCTCGTTGGAAGCGGAACCGTTCCACTCGGTTCGGGTCTCTCCAGTTCCTCAGCGTTAACTTGCTGCTCAGCGCTCGCGTTTTTGGCCTTTGAGAATGAGGTTGACAAGGTGAAGCTAGCTCAGATGGTTGCTAAAAGTGAGGCCACAGTTGCAATTGAGGGCGGTGGTATGGACCAAGCGATCTCGCTCAACGCCGAGCTCGGGAAGGTGGCCGTGATCAAGTTCAACCCGCTCAGCCTGAGCTTCGTGAAGCTCCCAGAGGGCATTCGCGTGGCCGTGTTCAGCTCTATGAAGGACTCGAAGAAAGCCACTGGCGATTCTAACTTCTACAACACAAGGGTTGCCGAGTGCAGAGCCGGGTGCGCCTTGCTGTATTAAAAGTACACCAAGCAGGAATTCGCCTCCAACGTTAAAATTAACATGTGCGCTGACATCCAAACCCTGTACGGAAAGAAATCACCTTCTCAAATGCTCTCCGAGAGCGAGGAGCTCCCAGAAAAGCTCTCACTTAAGCAATTAGCAGAATAACTGCACTACAAATCAGTTGACGAGCTCATGAACTCTCTGTTCACAACCCAAGCGGGTGGAATATTGTTAAAGAACTACACCGACAAAACACAACTAACCATTCAAAAACGACTCAACCACGTTTACTCGGAGGCATTCCGCGCTCAAATGTTCGAGCGCGTCCTCAGTAACATCTCAGACGACGACCACGAACGCCTTCATTAACTGTCAGCCATTTCCAACTTCATGAAGGAATCGCACGTTTCATGCAAGGACGACTACGAATGCTCATGCCAGGAGCTCGAGGAGGTCATCAGAGCTGCAACTAACTCAGGCGCGTTCTGCGCTAGACTCACCGGAGCCGGAATGGGCGGATTCGCAGTCGGACTCATTCACGCACAAGACGACGAAGAATTCATGGCCAAAATGACCGCATTCTACAAAAGCAAAGGAATCAAAAATATTGAAGACGTCCTATTCCTAACCGACGCTGGAATTGGCGGCGGATACTTATGAGCAGATTTAAATACTACATATTATAATTCAAAATTTCACTCCAATTTATCATGCAAGTACAAAGCACACAAGATTTTCTACAAAGCCTGAGACAAATCATGCAACTCACTGATGAGACAGAAATTAAGTCCGAGTTGGCTTCCGCTTGTGAGCGCTTGCAATAACTCGAGTATCAGACAAAAATTCTGAAAATGAGCGCGTATGAGAAGCGCAAGTTCAATAACGAGTACATCATGATGCAGTAGAATTTGGCCAAGGTGCGTTAGGTTAAGATCCCGCGTAAGGTGTTCAGCTTCAACACGAGAAAGCTCATAAAGCAGCAGGAGATTCAGAAAATTGACGCTGAGGAGGAAGTCCAGTACGTAGACTCTAGAATCATCCGGAATTAGTAAAATCAAACAATTGACTTGACGAAGAACTACAACGACCTGACACCCGAGCTGCTCCAGAACAAGGACGTGAATATCCAGAACCTGGAGAACTGCGTGGTCATCCTCCCGAACATAGAAACGGTCTACATCTCCAACCTGAAGAACTGCCAAGTGACCTCCCAGAAGATTAGCTCCGCCTTCCACGTGGAGAACGCGACCAACTGCGTCTTCACCGTCTCCGCGCACCAGCTGCGAATCCACAACTGCTTCCAGACGACGTTCGTGATCGAAGCCGGATCCGCTCCCATCATCGAGAAATGCTCCGAGCTGATATTCAAAAAGAGGGACGAAAATGGGATCAGGTTCTTCCAAGAAGAAAACAAGTGGAAGCAAATCAGGGACTTCTCGTGGCTGAAGAACGCACACAGCCCCAATTTCGAGGTCGCAGAGTGAAATCTATAAGTATGTTTTTATCAATCTTTTATATTATTTTCATATCAACTTCATTTATTTAAAAGGAAGCAAACTCATTTGTATTTCAACATCTTTATATTTATGTATATTTGGAATTATATAATTAATATAACACATCACGCGCGATCAAATTATGAATTTCTGATAATAGAACTGCTTGTTCTAAAAAGCTCGAAAAAGCTTTTTGTTTAATGAACAATAATTATGAAAGTATTTTTAAAATAGAGAACAATATACTTTCAATTCGAGCATGTATGTTCAATTCGAGCAGTATGCAGAATAATAAACAAATCACTCAACATAGACTGATAGATAAATGAAGGCTATTGAATAACAAAAGGTTGTGTAACTGATGAAATTTTATTCTAAGCATAACAGATGACATGTCTTGAAGTTCATTTTTCGGGCATTTTGATACTAATTATTAAATATTCGTGTTCTTGATGATATCCGTAAATTTCTGGGAGAAATTAATTTTTTCACTCCTCTGACGGATTTGGTCTCCAAAGTAACTTTCAGGGAACCTAACAAGAATTAAAACCTAAATAAATTCGCTTGCTCTAGAGCCTTCTGATAACTTGGTTGGAAGGCTCAGCCAGATTATAATTATTTAAAGGGGAAAAGAGGCCAAAAACAACGATTTTGAGAGTTCACCGTACAAAATGGCATGAGAGCTCGGCAATCGCTCTTAAACAGGTAGTTCAGGAATTATAGATGGTCAAATCAAAATTAAGAAGAGAGAATAAATATTTGATAATTGTAGATGATACAATAGTGATTTTAAGTTTAATTTTGAGGGAAATTCCCGACATAGCAATATAAATAATATTTGTGAACTCACACTGTTGAGAAATCATTATATTAAAATCATTATATTAAAATCATTATATTAAAATTAAGAAGAGAGACCTAAAATGGTCACTTTTTGGTGTTTTCGGCACTTTTTATAATGACATGCGTTTTCATAGCATCTGGTGTATAACTTTCTAGTATTTTAAGTGAATCACGAGAAAATATATCGCTACATCAATGTTTTGTATAATATAGATTTCAAAGTTATAATTCTTCCGGATTAGTAAGTATTATTGCATCATCATTACTATTTAATATTACGGATTGCAAATTATCTGGATATAATTATATAAACAACGACTATAGCGGGTATATCTCAGCTAGTGTAGTACATAATTGTGCTATTTCAATATCAAATTTTGTAGTGTGTGCATAAAATATTTCATAAATCGGGAAAGACAGTGTACCGATAATGTTAAATGGCAGTATAGTTGAATCTTGCTATTTCTGCGATTAATTGTATGTTGTTTATGGGATATGTTCTCAATAATTGGTATTTGGCTCTCTTTTAAATGGAACCAGTTATTGCGCATATCCATTCGAATTTGTTAATAACGAATGCGTTTGCGTTGAAGGATATATCATAAACATATCAACTTGTATAAACATCTTAAACAACTTTAACGTAATTAAGAATGAAACTTTAGCATAATAGTAATAAGTTTTATCAATTTAAACAAATTTAGACCAGATTAAAAATGATTTTTTGGCAATTAGTTAGATTATTGAA
This sequence comes from Hexamita inflata, assembly GCA_963988835.1. Classification (NCBI taxonomy): domain Eukaryota; phylum Fornicata; order Diplomonadida; family Hexamitidae; genus Hexamita; species Hexamita inflata. Next base: position 60,917 of record CAXDID010000377.1, on the reverse strand, counting down.
TCTAGTGTTATTAACAATATATCTGTTCTAGAATAAAAACTACAATAACATATTTCCAATACGACTAATCAACTTTCAATCTAAACAAATTAACTAATTTAATATAGTAATGAATTGGATTAAAGAATATACAATAATATTACAGCTTTAAATACTACTATTCGTGATATTAACGATACAGTGGAAAATAATATGAACAATTATAATGTAATAGTAAAATAAATGTAGAATGATATTACAACATTAAAATAATAAATAGCTAAATGTTCATCATCTACTGATGATGAGAACTATACTGATTCATAAAACATATGTACCATTTCATTATACATATTTCGTTTTAATATTAATTCGATCACACATCAATTAGCTAAATCAAACTTCAGTGGCGGCTTTGTATTTGGAGCCACATAATAAATAAGTAATGCATATATTGATATTGATGATAACATTTATCAAACTATTGAGCCATTGTTTTAAAACTAAGTACAATTTAACAATATTATAATTCAAATCGGAACCTAAAATACAAATTCTGGGTAAATTTTAACAAACAGCTAATCAATCGTAATTAATTAAGTTAAAATTTGTTCAAAAACAAACACAACAATATAAGTCGCTGCTAATCATTAGTTAAATATACTACAATAGTAAATTAATGATATACGTGTTGTAGATTTACAAATAAGTTTCGGATTTGTTATGTCTCAAGGAAATATATGTCTTATTGGTGTGATCAAAGGGACAATGAATATAGTAAATTATTAAGTCAAGGGGAGTTATCAAAGTAGCGGATGTGTGGCTTTGGCGGCAATGATCTCTCAATCTAGCATCATCAATATTCACTAATTAAACTTCTAGCCGTCAAGTTATAATATTGGAAACGAGTCTTCATATTTAATTAGCAACAGCAATAGCTCTTAAATTTACATTTCAAACACTACTATCGTAATCGGAACTATTTATACCGCTGCAATATTTTGTTAAATCGCAACAACCAGCACTAATTATTTGTAGTTTGGAGGAGTTATATCGCAGATTAACTCAACATAGTTAAATGTGAATAATATAATTTATGATACTAAATTATAATACGTATCATAAAATATTGCGAACTCAGGATTGATTATTGGAAACTCATTCTTTTCATTAAATTAAATCAATATAAATAATATTTGTTTATAATCAATAGTAAATAGCGTAACGTAGTTTTTGTAATATGGTTTACTAGGTATATTCGAAGGAAGGTTATTTATTGGAGCATCAAGTATAATTATTATAAGTTCAGGTACGTCTACTAAATTTGGAACCATAGGTATACTTACTGAACTATGTATCAATGCACAAATATCTGACGTTCAAATATATTTCACAGTTAAAAATAATGTAGGATCCTATAATTCACCGTTAATTGGTTATTAAAAAGCATTAAACTGCTCTGTTATAAATGTAAGCATATACAACAGCACAATGAATTCAAGCTTATATTGTGGTAGTTTGTTTGGAGTAATTATTAAGAACAACATCACAATAATTAGTTGTTCAGTTGTTAGAAGTAATATGACGTGCGGATCAGCGGTTGGTGGAATAGTTGGCGTTATTAGTTGTTAGAGTAATACGACAATAATAAATTAAATGATAAATAATTGTAATTTTAATTCTGGAGATTACGCTGGAGCAATAGTAGGAACAGTTGGAGATATAGTAGATGGATCGTAAAACCCATTTATATTTACTAAAAATATTACAATAAGTAATACGAATGTTATATCAGTTCTTTATGCTGGTGGTTTAATTGGAATGTCCCGAAATAATCCATAGTTTTAATTTGATTAATTAACAATAAATACTATTCGAGTTCAAGGATAATACTGTGGATTATTTGTAGGAAAGCTTACAACTGGTTCGATAGTTATGACATCTTCACAATCTTAAGGAGAAAACTATGTCAATGGTATTAAGTACTGTAAAATCCCGGCTAAGGTAGCCCTCGGAAATTTTTCTGAAAATCCTGAAGGCTACCTTAACTGGGAACCAAATTAGATTATATCAAATCGTATTTAGAAGGTTATTAAATCAAATTATATAATTTGTTCTTTTTGATGTGAAAAATATTTTATTAAAATAATCTATATATAATAAAATAGCACATATTAAAATATTATAACCACACACATTTACATGAAATTATGAATAGTATTATTAATATTTTATTAATTAAACTTTTAACTATATTTATTTTATTAATATTTATTATAGTGCGGTTTTCTATTAAATGACAGTACGTATTAAAGAATAAGCTCTTCAAAACAAAATTATATATTCTTGTTTGGAGTGGTATCATTATAAAATGTATTATAATAACTATATATTCAAAATATACAATATTTGTAAATATATTTATGATATCAAATTAATATATTGAAAATGAATCCATTTTACCCTAGTTTTGGCTGAAAATGCCAAAAAGTGCTCTAGAAAGCGAGTAAGGCTACCTTAAGTGGGAGCGGTCGAGGGCTACCTTAGCCGGGATTTTACAGTAAATCAATTGTGCATCGTTAATAAATATATTCGGATGTTGATAAATATTTAATAGTGAAATATTGTATAACATTAATCATTATTTTTATTTATTACAGAACTCAGCATCCAAATCCCAATTGGTCCAAATATAAATTTAACAGATTGTAGTATTTTTTGTGGTCAAAAATTAATACTAGATATACCATATCACAAATTTCTAAACCAATTACATCAACCATACATATCTATATATGTACGTTAACTTTTGGCCGCATTTTTCATTTGAAAATATTGGCTTTAACGCGTATGCGATTAGTTAAAGCCAATTAAATTATTAATTATACATCAGTAAATACGCAACAATAAGAGATGTTATGATCCAAATATGTTTCCATTCCAAATTGTGATGACTCAAATTAGGATCCCATGGGTTTTTACACTATAGTATAGGTTTTTTAAGGTCAAGGGTATTTAAAACGAGTATTCCGTTATTTTGAGTATTCAGATTGTTCAATATATAGGATATCGCTCATTTTTTATTCATTTTATATTAATTCTCATCCTGACAAAACAAAGGACGCTCATCAGCAGAAAGAGAAAAAGCCCCCAGTCTAAAAGTCACAAGATCAAAAGACCTGAAAAGCCTGTCAAATCATAGCCAAAAGATGGTCAAATGAATAAAAAACGATAGCTGACGCAAAATAGGAAACCAAGCCAATCTTAACGAAAGCCTAAAAGACGAAGCAAGTTAAAGAATATCAGAAATAGTTTATCTAACAATAGAGAGCTAAATAAGATATCAACGCGCCTTGAGGAAGTGAAATGAATATTAATATATTTATTGTGTTTAGGTACTGTTTATGTACTGGTGATGCAGATTGTTGCTGTTGAGTGAGTCATGTTATCAATAAAATTAATAATAAATTGCTATATAATGCTTCAATTGATATTCTATTCAGATTCTCATATTCAAATTCTATATGAATATTTCGCATATATAACTTAGGATTTTGAATTATGTTTATAAAAATAAATATCAGAGCTCACTCTCAGAACAGCTTCGGGAGGAACCTTCCAACAGTCTTTTGGTACTTAATATAGCCCGAATATTTCTTAACGGTTATGCTCTCCGACATTTCCGAACTGCTTCTGAACAGAATGATGAGCAAAAACGCTCCAACGACCGTTTGGTTCAAGAATTTACCAGTTTCCGCCCAGCTAAAAAGATAAATGACCACCCAAACGGACTGTTCGCAGGCGTAGTTCGGGTGCCTCGAGTACTTCCACAGCCCAGTTTGAATGAAACCGGATTCGTATTCTTTGAGAGGGAGTTTGTTGTTAATTCTGCGGTATTTCTCGGTTTAAAAGTCGAATTACTGCTAATCGGCCGTGTACTCGGTGAAAATTAGAAGGAGGAATGCTATTGACAAGAATATATCAACCGGCTTAATCGCTGAGGCAGTTAAAGTGAGCATTGGAAACACCAATAAAAGCAATAGCGCATTCTGGTAGAAACAGATGAAAAAGAGGTCGAAAACGAACCAAACAATCGGATTGCTAAAACCAGGCTTGGAACGCAACACAGCCCACCTGTAATCCTCCTCACCAGACCAGAACTTAAGAGAATACCCTCCACGACGCCCGAAATTGTAGGTCAAACGCGCACCCCAAACTGTTATCAAAACAGAAACCAAAACCAACTTCGCATTCCAATTATACAAATAAGCGATTTACCAAGCGTAGATAATCGGAGTTATACTCCAGATTTTATCAACCTAAGAAGTATTACGAGTAACTTCTCCCAAGACGAAGCAAACAATGACCACTGCGAAAAATACTTTAAAAACTGGCGCTAACAACTCATAATCTAACAGATTCGGAATATTTCCGAGATATACAGAACCTACGGATATAGCTAGCAATGAGATTAATAAGATTGTTGCAGTTTTAAGTAGGTTCATAATAATGGAGTGAATATTATTAAAATATAATTAATTTCTAAATTAAAAATCGTATACATGTATAGGAAAGGTTAACTCATTTTATTGTACAGGTATGGTTTTATGAACTAAAAACATTCAAATTTTGTATAGGATAACTAAACTTTAAATTCGTATTTTGCCATATAATATTTACAAGTGTGAAATAAATGTATCGAATTGAATACTTGTGTGAAATAAATAATTAACATTAAGCTCAGTCCAGTTTCCCGAATAGATTAATTGGAGCGACATTCAGGTGTTGCTCGCTCACTGGTGTGAACTTCTCCTTCATCGTGAAGATATGGGTAAAGCGCTTAATGAACCAGTCTGGCGTGATTTTGTCTTCGAAGGTGTCGAACAAGCACTAAATGAGCAAGTGGGTGATGAAGTATATCACCAAGTAGCCGATGTACCCCCACGCAGACAAGCTGCTGTCCTGGACTTTCAGGATGTTGTTCAGCGGCTGGTTCACGGCGAGGCCGAAGACGAAGCAGCTGAAGCTGAAGGAGCTCATGCGCCTCAGGAAGAGGATCCTCTCAGCTCTCACCTTCGCCTTGTGGGTCGTGGTGCACTCGAACAGAGCCACTGCCAGGACCACGCAGTACATCTGGGCGCACATTATCGCGGCGCAGTATTCTGGCACAAAACACTCTTTGGGATAATAATTTGCAGCAAAAGCAGCTGTATCAAAGATGAAAGATCTAACACCAGATTTTATCTAGGCACGAACTTGAGCAAGCAACCCGAGTTCAACAGCTACAATGATAAGTGGCGAAAAGCTGAAGTACATCAAGTAGTACATTCTAACCTTCATGTAGTGTTTCTTCTTATCCTGTGCTTCCTCGCTGCTTTTGAGAATTTCGTTTTTATGAAATTTGAACGCCACCAATATAAACCCTATGCTCAATCCCATCATAAAAAAAGCATAATGGCAGTTCATCTACATCCATGTGCCAGATAAAAAATGATAGAATAAATTTCGCAAATGTTCTTGCAACGTTTCAGCGGGTCCAAAGTAGTTTCCTGGGCACTCTCTATTATCAACAGCGATCAGAGCTGGATTAATGTCAATCTGCTTTGCGAATGATCTGCGCAGAGAATCGGATATCGGCATGAACGCGAACAGAAGCGCGACAGCTGTTATGAAACTGAGAGCTGCGACCACAAACAAAATGTGGTACTGAGTCATCTTCTTGATTCTACTCATCGGCTTGATGATGCACAGGTACATCAGCAAGAGCACTATTTGGTTAACTGGTTGCGAAAATCCAAAATATATCGGAGGATGTGAAAACATATCCATGCCTCTATACCACGGCTAGGGCATATTTAATTATCCAAACTAAAATTTAAAAGCCATCAAGTTAGCCACATGAAATACATAATACAGCGGCAAAGCTAAGAAACTTCCGACCAATGAAATTAACTGGCTAATTACGACTTCTTTAAGTTGCTTGCCAAAAATAGAAGCACCAAATACGAATGCGTGCGATATGCCTGAAATCATAACAAAGAATGTTCTGAATCCGGCTGTCGCGGCAATAGGACCAGCGAAAACGTAGTAAACGGGATTGTCAGCTGCGTCATGAGCCATTGAATCTGCGAAAACGTGCATACAAAGCATGATAAATATTGCGATCCCTTTTAAGAAATCTACGGATACTAATCGTTTTTGACCATTTTCTTTTACTGTTTAAGGATGAATAAAGTTTTTGAATGGCAATATAGTTTGTTTGATAATTGGCCATATTCTTTTTGTAGACGTTAGTTAAATATCTTTATTGCCAGTTTCATTATTGATACCTAAATCATTATGTTCACTGATACAATTCATTTAAGAAAGAAGTGAAGAATGATAGATAACTATATCTGAAGTAAATATATGATTAGAATTGAGATTGGTAAAATCTAGATTCATGATACTAGATACAATTATATATAAAGAGATTGATATTATAGTAATAAATTAATTGGGTCATCACCACATAACTCAATAGCCATAGATTTGAAATTTGAATACTTCGGATTACTTTAAATATTAATAATCACAATCTATTATATACTTGTTACTTCTTGATTAAGATATTCAGATTAAATATGTTTTGTATTAATATTTGTGTTTTGGAATATTAAAATGAAAATTATATCTATCGTTATAATTATTTAAACGAATACTATCAGCATTTCAACAATTATCTGTCTATCTATCCAGATACAAAGACTTACTTCAGCCATAATTGTTACTTGGTAAATGAATCTTTTGCTTCATCCATTCATTTTTATTCGTAATATTACATATTAATTAATTTTATTATTCAAAATAAGAACCATCACATATACTTCAATTTGTCGAGAACTTCTTCGAACGCTTGGAATTCGGCTGCTTTTTGAGTTTCTGCTTGAACTTTCACTTTTAATTTCAGTTCGTCCACTTCGTCCTTCAGTTTCCTGTTGTCCATTTCAAGTTTTTGGACCTTGAGAACCGTTTCTTGGAGCTGCACGGTTGAGTCCGAGAGCTGTTTTGAGAGCTGATTTATTTAACTCAGAAGGACTTCGTTCAGCTGAGGGGTCTGCTTGACCATGTCTTGGATTATCTTCAGCTGCGCATTTGAGAAAGAGTTGCTATTTTGTGGTTGCTAGAGCTCTTGTTGTACATCATCCTCGTAGTCTTACTGTGAGGTTGACATACGGCGCTGCGGTGGTTGTTTTTATGGCTGCTTTGGAGCGGTCTTGCGCTTGAGGCCCTCGATCATCAATTCGATAAGGTCTTCGTTGCGCTCGAGCTCTTCGTTTCTGATTTCTTACTTTCTCAATACGTGCTTATCACCAAGTAGTGGCTCAGAACCGCGAGGTCTTGGCTTGCGCTCCTCTTTCCTAGAAGCGATTTCAGAATCAGTCATCTTGTATTTTTAATGATCTTGCTGATAACTATTCCACTCTGGTAGAAGTTCTGGCTCTTGCTTTCTTTGTTTTATTTATGGAGCAACTTTAGCTTATTTATACATTTTGGGGTTCATTTTTCGGAAGTGGAGTGGTTATCTTATTTACTATATACTAAGATATATTGTGTAGACTATCATATCCACCTCTAATAATGCTCACAATAAAATTTTAAAAGACAACCTAGAAATCTTTAAGCTTTTATCTTTTTACAAAAGAAGACACATAGCAAACAAAATATAAACTAATTACCAACCAATTTGATATATTTGAAGAATAGTTTAGTAAACAAATTAATTTACCATTACAATTAAATATAATAGATTTATATATCTATATTGATGGAGAATTTAATTTAGTATAAAGTGCTAACTAAAATATTGGAGGGGTTAGTTATACATTCGAATATACAACTAATTCTAATCATTATTTATAGCTTCTAACATTTACAATGGAAGACAGAGATTTATTATTGAAGTAAGTATTTAATAGCCTTATAATGGTAATTTAGACGTCAGAATACAAAATTATTCAAAATCTAACTTACAAAAACTAATATTATTATATGTCTTTTCCTTTAACTTTGCCAATTGAAGAATATATAATAATAAACGTTGTAACAATAGTTAATAATCAATTACTACTTCTAAATAAGGCTTATGTAACTAATATTAAGCAAATTATTCACTTGCAACCTATTTTCCAGGCTTTTCAAACAACAATACCACTCTCCAGTAATATTATTCAATATGCAATGACAAATTATTCCAACTATATTAAATCATATAATATAGTTCAAGAAACTGAAATAGTCAGCTAAGAAGGAAATATTAACGATTATTACACTGAAATTGAAGGCAGATTTGCATGTTGTTCTTTTGTAAGTAATTTTATGATTTAAACAACACCAATTATATAACATACAAATGGAAATTAATCAGAATATAGTTTAATATAATAATACATATAATAATTTGACAAAGAAGAATCATTATGTCTAGTTTTCCCAATTTGCTTATCTAAAGATATACATAGAGAGTTCTACATGTAAATATAATTTGTGGATGAAACAAGCGATAGATAACTTTCACTAATTCAAAATATATAAGTATCTGACAATTCATAAATATCAATAAAGCTAAAATAGTCTAGAATAACATCCAAATCATTTAATTTTCTATCAAATAGTAAATCTAGAAAGATTTGGACAGATATTTATAGTTAGTTGCCAATGGCCATAAACAATCCGCCATTGAAAAAATATTTGTATTTAGATCTATATGATTAATTTACATTGTAAAATATTGGTTTTGGCTAGATGAATATGTTTGATTTTATTTCAATTATAAAGCAAAGTTAATATCAATAAACAGATTTTGTTCAATAAATTTCAGTAACTGTTGATCAAGAAGAAGCATAATTATATATTTTGGGAGGGTCTTTTTCTTAAATTCACGAGTATACACGCAAACATAACATCTAGGTTGATTTGAATAAAATTGAGTCAAATAATAAACTAGATTTTGATGATAATGTCACAGATTCGGATCTGTGTGATTTATTCGACGATTTTGACGATGATGATTTTGAAGATAATCAATAGGATCCTCCAGCAGACGTTCCTAATAATATCTCAGAGAAAATATCTGAGGAAGTTGTAAAAGAAACTGTAAAAGAAATCTTACTTGATACAAAGCCCGAGCCGAAATAGAAACCCAAAGCTCAACTTCAAAATACATTAAACTCTGAAACTTTAAAAGTGTCAAAAGAGCCCATTATCAAGGAATCTACCATTGAACCTATCAAATAGCCAATTGAACAAATAAGGCAAAGATATACAGATGAGTCAAAATAACCCGCTGAGCCTAAATTAATCCCAAACCCCTTTAAAACAAATAAACAATAATAACAAAATAATGTTCCGCCTAAACCAGCGAAGAAACCAGTGAACATTAAAAACGAGCTGAAAAATCTAGAACTAAAATACAAAGAAAAAGTGCAAAACGAATCGAAAGAGAAAATTGTTAAACCGAATTCAAAATAAAAAGAAGAACCGACCGAAGGAAAACAGTTCAGAGTCGTCAGCGCGGCCTATCTGAAGATGATCGGGAAGTGAGTAATTGTGAGTGGAAACTAATCTTATGTATAAAAGTGCGATAACAAAATGTGTACAGGAACATACGCTGATTCAAAATATTGGATACAAAATAATATCAGAATTTACATATTGGAACAGACATAAATAAAAGATACATAATAATTATGTCATACAGTAATTTGACTTTTAAAATAATTATTCGTGTTAAAATATTAATGCACCATTAATATAACCTATCTACTACTAGCCATTCATTTCGTTGGTTTACCTTTCCTTTTCATGTTAAAATTTTCTTTTGTTATCATTTAGTGTGTTCAAAATAAGATAAAATTGTTATATTAGCTATCATAAAAATATGTAATGCAATCCACTTCACGATATGATAACACTATTGCAAATACTTACAATAACTTGCGATCAATAGTTTTAAGAATCAGACGATGCTGATGGATGCAAATGTATGACAGGTTACGAACCAAAGACCGACGGCACTCCTTTAGTATGCGTTGCTGCTGCTACCTGTGATCCAACTAAGTTCCTTGAAACAGACGGTCATGGTGCCTGCAAATGCATGGCTGGATACAAAGTCCTAACCGCCGATCCTCTCGTTTGTGTCGCTATCTGCGATTCAACTATTCATCAAGAATTTGACGGTAAAGATGGATGTAAGTGCATGGCTGACTTTGAACCAAAGACTGACGCCGCTCCTCTCGAATGCGTCCCAGCTGCCAAATGCGACGCCGCTAACTTCGTCGTAACCGACGGCCATGGCGCTTGCAAGTGCATGACAGGCTATAAAGTTCTTACTGCCGAACCCCTCGTTTGCGCCGCCATCTGCGACTCTGCCGCCCACCAAGAATTTGATGGAAAAGATGGATGTAAATGTATGACCGGCTTTGAACCAAAGACTGACGCCGCTCCTCTCGAATGCGTTGCTGCTGCTACCTGTGATCCAACTAAGTTCCTTGAAACAGACGGTCATGGTGCCTGCAAATGCATGGCTGGATACAAAGTCCTAACCGCCGATCCTCTCGTTTGTGTCGCTATCTGCGATTCAACTATTCATCAAGAATTTGACGGTAAAGATGGATGTAAGTGCATGGCTGACTTTGAACCAAAGACTGACGCCGCTCCTCTCGAATGCGTCCCAGCTGCCAAATGCGACGCCGCTAACTTCGTCGTAACCGACGGCCATGGCGCTTGCAAGTGCATGACAGGCTATAAAGTTCTTACTGCCGAACCCCTCGTTTGCGCCGCCATCTGCGACTCTGCCGCCCACCAAGAATTTGATGGAAAAGATGGATGTAAATGTATGACCGGCTTTGAACCAAAGACTGACGCCGCTCCTCTCGAATGCGTCCCTGCCGCCGCCTGCGAGGCTGACAAGAACGTTATTACCGACGGTCATGGTGCTTGTAAGTGCAAGGATGGCTTTGAACCAAAGACTGACGCCGCTCCTCTCGAATGCGTTGCTGCTGCTACCTGTGATCCAACTAAGTTCCTTGAAACAGACGGTCATGGTGCCTGCAAATGCATGGCTGGATACAAAGTCCTAACCGCCGATCCTCTCGTTTGTGTCGCTATCTGCGATTCAACTATTCATCAAGAATTTGACGGTAAAGATGGATGTAAGTGCATGGCTGACTTTGAACCAAAGACTGACGCCGCTCCTCTCGAATGCGTCCCAGCTGCCAAATGCGACGCCGCTAACTTCGTCGTAACCGACGGCCATGGCGCTTGCAAGTGCATGACAGGCTATAAAGTTCTTACTGCCGAACCCCTCGTTTGCGCCGCCATCTGCGACTCTGCCGCCCACCAAGAATTTGATGGAAAAGATGGATGTAAATGTATGACCGGCTTTGAACCAAAGACTGACGCCGCTCCTCTCGAATGCGTCCCTGCCGCCGCCTGCGAGGCTGACAAGAACGTTATTACCGACGGTCATGGTGCTTGTAAGTGCAAGGATGGCTTTGAACCAAAGACTGACGCCGCTCCTCTCGAATGCGTTGCTGCTGCTACCTGTGATCCAACTAAGTTCCTTGAAACAGACGGTCATGGTGCCTGCAAATGCATGGCTGGATACAAAGTCCTAACCGCCGATCCTCTCGTTTGTGTCGCTATCTGCGATTCAACTATTCATCAAGAATTTGACGGTAAAGATGGATGTAAGTGCATGGCTGACTTTGAACCAAAGACTGACGCCGCTCCTCTCGAATGCGTCCCAGCTGCCAAATGCGACGCCGCTAACTTCGTCGTAACCGACGGCCATGGCGCTTGCAAGTGCATGACAGGCTATAAAGTTCTTACTGCCGAACCCCTCGTTTGCGCCGCCATCTGCGACTCTGCCGCCCACCAAGAATTTGATGGAAAAGATGGATGTAAATGTATGACCGGCTTTGAACCAAAGACTGACGCCGCTCCTCTCGAATGCGTCCCTGCCGCCGCCTGCGAGGCTGACAAGAACGTTATTACCGACGGTCATGGTGCTTGTAAGTGCAAGGATGGCTTTGAACCAAAGACTGACGCCGCTCCTCTCGAATGCGTTGCTGCTGCTACCTGTGATCCAACTAAGTTCCTTGAAACAGACGGTCATGGTGCCTGCAAATGCATGGCTGGATACAAAGTCCTAACCGCCGATCCTCTCGTTTGTGTCGCTATCTGCGATTCAACTATTCATCAAGAATTTGACGGTAAAGATGGATGTAAGTGCATGGCTGACTTTGAACCAAAGACTGACGCCGCTCCTCTCGAATGCGTCCCTGCCGCCGCCTGCGATACCGAACATTTCTAAGAAACCGATGGTCACGGCTCATGTAAGTGCAAGGTTGGTTATGAAACCAAGCAGGAAACTCCATTAATATGTGTTGCCCCAGCTGATTGTTCAGGTTTTGGTTAAATTACTGATGGTAAGGGTTATTGCAAATGCTAAAATAATTATTATACTCGTAGCTCTAATCCAATCAAGTGCGAGTCATTCATTAAGTGCGATTCTTCTAAAAACTATTTAGAAACCCCCGTAGAAAACTACTGCTTATGTAAATAATACTACATTGAAGCCGCAGATAAGTAATCATGTTATCCAAAATGCGATCCAAAATAACATTTCAAACTTGAACCAGATAAAAATGGTGCCTGTATTTGTGAATCAGGTTATAAACTTAAAGAAACAGTTTGTGTTGTGCCCAAGAAGAATAATACCGGCCTGATCGTTGGTATAGTAGTTCCGATTTGTATAGCAGTTGTGGCAGTTGTTTTGTTCGTTCTTTTCAAGAAAGGTATGATCTGCAGAAAGAAGCCAGAATTCCAACCTCTTGTTGATGGTCCATGGTGATACAAAACATAATATGTTATTTATTTATTGTTTTTATTCAAGTATATTTTATTTAAATTCAAAAAATTTAAAACATCTGTCTCATTCTTCTTTGGGTACTTCAGCGCCTTCGTTTTCGGCTGATAATTGGTCAGCTGGTGGTTCGTCTTGGTTTACGTATTTATTGTATTCTGCTTCCATATCGATGTCTTCTTCGTTTCCTGCGTCAACTTCTGGGTCTTTGTATTGGTCGTAGATGTCTTGGTATCCGCCTGGGCTGTTTTGAGCTTCTGGTTCAGGTTCTTCGTATTTTGGTTCGTTTACGCTCATTTGTTCGTGCACGCTCTACTCGTGAATGCTTTGCTTGTGCTCGCTTTGTTCATACTGTTACAGTTGCTCGTCCATGTGGCTTTGTGCTCTGGATTTGATTGGTTTTGGTGTTTTAACCTCTTTCTTGTACTCTTCGTAGGAGCTCGTGGCCTGTTTTTGCGGTTCAATTGGCCTCTTGACCCTCTTTGATTTAATTAACTGCTCCGTTTTGGTCACGTAATTCTACGAATCAAGTTGAATCGCCTGTTCCATTTACTGTAAATCTTGAACTGGGAGGGGGCTCGCACCGTTTTGAAGGAGCACTTATGAGAACTGCTCACAAATCGCAACTGATTTCTTGTTGAACTCAACCTGCAACCCAATTTGAATTCTGGAGTAGTTCTGCATCTCCTTTACGATTTGAACGACATCGTCGGATTCCTTAATGACAGATAAACGGCGGTCCTCGAGCTCCTGAACGCGCTTGAACAGAGCTGTGCGCTCCTGCTGAAGGATTTGAATCTTCTCCTTGTAGTCGTTGAGCTCAAGCTGAGCGCCCGCGTACAGAATCTGCAGCTGATTTTATTGCGTTTACTGCAGCGTGAGGAGAGATTATGTGAGCTTTTGCTCGAGAACGGCCTTCTGAATGCGCATCTGCTCGAGCTCGTCCTTGTACTGGCCGTCCTTCATCGCCTTGTTGTTGAACACAAGCTGACGGAAATCGTTGATTAACGCGTCGTCCAGCTTGGACTTCATGACCAACGTCTGAATCGACTCACGCTGTCTCACATTCGACGTTTCGAATGAATTTAAGCGGAGCTGCACACGTTTCTGCTTCTCAACAGCTTACTCAAGCTTTTCAGCCAAAGCGGCGTTCGTCTTGGCCTTCTCGTCGATTATAGATTAAAATGAATTCAATTGATCAATGTACTTCGCCTTGATTTCCTTCTCAGTGGTGGCCTGGAATTCTTTTACGTCGAAACCACCAGGCTTCTGCAGATCTTGGACAGACTTTTCCAAATCAGCAATACGCTGATCCTTCTTCTTGGCCTGCATTCTAAGCACCTCGATAACTTCATAACGACCCTTCCATTCCGGATTGTTTTACAACTTATCAAAGTCAGTTCCACATTCTTGTTGGACAAACTTCTTCAATTTCAGGTTTTCATTCTGCATTACTTGCACTTTCATGTTCATGTCACCAAAACGCTCCAATAGTTACTTATTCTCAACTTCCTTAGTTGCAATTATTGTTAATAATCTGGTTTCATCCTCGCTTCTTACTGGCTTCCCATCAAATTGTTTGCCAGTGAGTTTTTCTAATTGCTTATGCAACTAATCGATTTCGATCTAGTATTACTAAATTAATTTTTGTTAATTATCAGCTTTAGTTTTCAACACTTCATTTCCAGCTGTTAATTAACGCACTTTGCTGTTTAAATCAACAAATTTCTTAGAAACATCTGGATTTGACATAATTTGAGAGTTGTTATCTTACCCAGCTTGTCTTAATTGAGCATTTTGTTCTTCAAGCATCTGAATTTTTTGTTATAACTCGCGCAATTATGGTGGTTAATTGCCATATGATTAACGTGGTGGGGATGGCTTAGTTTAAGCCATCGTAACCTATTTTTTAGGTTATTGTGGTGGTTAAGATGGATTACATTACGATGATGGTTTAGCCGGTTCTGAAACTTTAGCCTATAACAGCTCCATTTATTATTATTGTTTCTACAATAACTCTAACTATTGTTACATTTAAGCATCTTATCCACTGGTGTTAAAAGATGGTTAAAATTGCTTCGCATTAGATTAAGGTTTCTTAGCTTGAGATACGGGCTTCTCTGCTACAGTGTTACGCATATCATTATCTTCACTATCTGATATATCAGAAATAGACATTTTTGCGGATGAAGTGGAATTAGTTATTATATTTCTTAATTTTATATAAATAACTATTTAACAATAAATGGTTTAGAATTACATTGTTTAAATATGGATTAAAATATCAATGTATATCTCCATCTTCATGAAACATTGCTTTCTTGATAAAGTATACAGTTTGAGATTAATAGTGTCACATCCGTATTTGACTAACTTTAATTATATTTAATATTTGTCAGAAATTTATATCACTTACTACACTATTCTTGACTTTAATGTTATATATTACTTTGAGATTGTGAACACCGTTAGGTATTGTTGTTTCTAATTTTTTATAACACTTAAAGTCCCTCTGGAGATATACAGTAACATTAGGTACTATTCATTTCTTTGAAGTGAAATACTTAACCTTTTAATAATGATATATTTCAAATGATTTGTCTCTGATAATACACTAAAGAATTATCAATCAAAAAATTGATAATATAGTGTGTGCATGATAAATTATGTGTTTCTTTAAATACACACACAATTATAGCATAAAAATAATTAAGTGTATTATGTGAACTTTAATTTCAGTTCACCTACCAGCAGTTGAATTAATTTTTTACTATACTTAAATTATAAATCGACTAACTACTATCAATATTGAAAATTATATAATTCTGAGCTGTTTATGTATGCATATATTAATATATGCACTCATTAGATGACCAAAAAATTATAAAAAATGGTGTATGAGTAATTTAGTTTGTTATTAAGTTAGAGTCTTTATAATACTGATAATCCTTGTATTCTTCCATCGTAAGTTACATAAGTTATGAGAGTTAATTATTTAGTATTGATTTTATAGAGATTATAATTTTATAGAGATTATATAAGAGATAATTAAATTCACTTATTTTTAATACGCTACACTTGTGTATTATTACCATGATTACATTATTTAACATCTCTTGCTTTGATTTCTTTTAAGATAGCTAGTCCTTCGGATGATATGCTGTAAGATTAGACATTCATCATATAGATAGAGATGTGGGAATATATTATTTGAAATATTACATATTATAATGGAATATGTTATTTATTGAAAATCAATTCATAGCAAAATATTCAGATATGCAAACTATTGATTACTATTATAAACAAACTTCATAATAATACATATACACAACAATGTTAACTTTGTGGACTCTTGCACTAAATTTATTGCATTAAATAATATCTAGTAGACATTATATCTGTTAGCTGTAACAAATAATTAAAGTATTTTTAAGCTATAACAAATAATTAAAGTATTTTTGATTAGATACGTTTACACAAATTTGATTCGTGTACATTAATGTCACTGCGCATTTATAACATGCGTACTAAATACCATCACTGGTCTTCGACAACGGTCATTTTTTGTGTGAATCGCTGGTCTCCTTTGCTGATCACGAGGTCTATAGTGTTGTCTTGGTAGCAGCTTGGGACTCCGATTTGTGTTTCAATTCTTTGTGCGACTGGGAATTTGTTTTCAAAGAGTACTTTGTTTTAGTTCATTAGTTGTAAAACAATCGTTTCTCCGGCTCCTTCTTGGAACGTTTCAGATTTTGCTTTGAACACTTTGAATTGCTGTTCGAATTTCTCCTTTCCCGCGTTCTTTGAGACCAGTTTCTTGAAGTTCGCGGGTTCCTTCTTCGTTTTAAGGAATTTCGGCTCGAATTTTGGCTCCTCACACTCCAAAACTAAATCCGAGAGCGTTTAAGAGAGGAGATAACCGTTCTGAAGACGGAGGGTTCCAATCCCTGAAATTAAAATTCTGGGTGAAACGAAGCCGAAGTTAGTTTACGTAAAACCTGTTGAAGCGGAACGGGCGGAGGACAAGGACTGCAAATCGGGGAGTGGGAGGGGTAGCTTAAACACCTTCCGGGCTCCCTGAGATTACTACTTTGAAAATGAAGCACTTAATGGAGGATTCAAAGCTGAGTGGGCTGTTTATTACTGTTAATGAGATTAAGGACGCGGGGCAGGGGACTCACACCCAACGTAAAACTCAAATATTGAAGGATCAGAGGGAATCTTTACCAAAAAGTTTAAACGAGTAAACTTCTACTCCAAACGCATCTTGCGAGAACCATACAACTGTGATACAAAACTAACCTACAACTTCTACTACTGAATAAACTGCTATAAATACTAAAATGATACCTACTGCTAAATCTACTACTAATTCGGATTCTACTACTGCTAGGTTCCTATAATTTGAAACAAGAACTAAAATTCCTAAGGCGTTTATTATGCTTCAATTTGAAACGTTATCACACATGTTTGCCCTCGTCGGAAGTCCTAAACTTATGTTAGAGTTATCATTGAGGTGGAACTCATAACATGGTATTATTTAGTTTATATCAAATATGTAATAAATTCACTCCACGAATGTCATTACAAAATTTTTCTGAAAGATCTAGTGTATAACTAGACGAAGAAGTATCTGGTGACTTTTCAACTTCTTTTTCATACTAAGATACAAATATGTCTATTTCAAGCGAATTGTTAAAATCTAGTAATCTTCCTGAACATATTGAAACCATTATTTCCATTTTAAATCGCATGCTTGTTTTTGCTAAAACAGTTGAAACTAATGTTATTCCATTTGTCTCTAGTTTAGAATTGCCTAATTCAGTTGATGTTCTCAACGACGAAGAATTGTAAAAGAACTATGACTAGTTAAATATCATCATTTAAGATTAAATGATACGAGAAAATAGTTTATAAACTCTTAAAATTCTCAAAGAACGATATGGTTCAGTTTAATATACTGAAATAGAATAATTATAAAGAAACGTTTAAAAATAGATACAACATTGTTAACTAAAAATTAAATAAACTAACTTAGAAGTCAATGATTTACGAAATGACCTGAAACTGACACAAAAATAAATAAATGACATATAGAATCGACTTAAATAGTTTTAAACTGGATTTTTGAGTTTTAACTATATTATAGATAGAATTAATAACTTTGATTCAAATTTCCGAAAACTTTTTGATTAAATAAGCGTTTTTCTAGCTGAAATAGAAAGGTTAGATGGTGCCAAAAAGATAGAAAATAACGAATAAATAATAGAAATGTTAAAAGCCAATTCATCAGAAATGAATGAATTATTTATCAAATAACTAGAAGCTGACACGGATTACCAAGAGTTATCTATATTTAATCACGCAGAAATATATCAATAAGTTCAGAATAGATAAGTAAAAATAGATAGATTAATTACTTAAATGGAACAAATAATAAAAAAGTAATATAAAAACTTTCCGGAATAGCTTCAAAAAGATATAGAAAAATTAGTAATACGAGATTTTGCCTTAGCTAATAGAATGAAGAATAGCAAATACTTAATAATCTTGTAAGAACTTCTAGAATATAATAATAAACAAGAAACTATTCAAAATGAAATAGAAGATAAAACGGATTTCGCAGAATAACAATAAAAAGAAATATGCAAGATAGAGAAATATGAACTAGAAAAAGATTTAAATGATATGATAACTTCGATTCCAAACGTATAAAATATTAAGAAATTGGATGAAAATATTATTTTGTAACTATAATAATTACAGGGAAGTTTCTCAAAGTATAAATTATACATGTATTAGAATGTTGGGTGTTACGAAACTTATTTATATATGTTTTAAACAATAGAAGACAGTCATAGTGAATTAAAATAGATATTAAAATAATTTAAGTTACGTTTTGGACGTATTAAACCTGATGAAAATTGTTCAGTTGTTGTGCAATAGTTTTTAAATAATATTTAGGAAATGGGTCTTAAATTTAAATTAATATAGAAAAGCCAAAGTTAAGAAAATCATTAATATAAATCATTATCTCCAGCGCAATAAGTTGATTAGTTGTTTGAGTGTAATTATGCCGAAGCTTTCTTTGCGTTTATTGATGTGCTGAAGCAAACTCTCGCTGAGAGACAAGCCCGCAAGCATCCAGTTATTGATATGAAGTAATATGTTGTTTCAACGGTTGAAAACCAAATCAATAGTGTGGCCGAAGCGGTTGCGGATGTGGTTGTAGAAACCAAGGAAGCTGAAATTGAATAGAAAGAAATTGAATAGAAAGTTGACGAAGTTGACGAATAGCAGATTCTTCAGGATGAAATAGAATAGTTGGAGTAGTAGAAGCAGGAAACTGATAAGCTTCTTCTTGAGCACCTTGCGATTAACGTGACTCGTTATTGGGTTCCTCAAGCGCTTGACTACAACAATTAGTAGCAGAAGGCGATGTTGAAGAAGCTTTTCGTTCAGTTTTTGCAGGGTTTCGGTTGTACGTACACTCAGGAGGATATGAAGCGCGTGATCCAAAGTCATTTGAAAGTGGATAAGATCCTCTTGGCGGTGTAATTAAAGAACGAGAAGAACAGGTGGGTCCCGTTTCCGGTTAAGAATTTACTTGAGGTGAGCGAGAGGGTTCCGAAGAGCTACAAGAAGGGTTCGTACCTCAGGCTGGATTTTGAGCACAAAATGCCAATTTACGTTAATTTCGTGAACGATGACTTCAAAATGAGGGCGAAAACGGCGCTTTTAACCCTTTAAAAGTTTCTCAGGGATCAGAGAATGCTCTACGTTATTGTTTTCGAAGATCTCGTGTGAATTGATTAAATGTGAAAAGTTATTTGTTGTTTAATAGTTAATTGGTAATTAGTTAAAATTAATGTTAAAAAGGAAAATATAATATTTATTAGAATAAATAACATAAAGAAGGAACTATACCAATCTATACCGTATATTAAAAGTTTTAATTCCTTAGGGTTAATTATTATGACAAAAATATACAAAATATACAAAAATTAAAATTATCAATCGCTATCTTCTTCCATCCTTGTATGATCTTATTGGTGCCTGTTTGTAGTTTTCACGCTATACATCCCATATTTCAACATACTTAGCAGATTAGCCTGTTAACTTGTCATAACAATTTTAATTTGTTTCATTTTTCGTGAAGTGAAATCCCTTAACTGTTAAGGTTACTAATAATTAAAAATACTAGAGTAAAATGATCACTTTTCATCTTCATTCTTCTCGCTAAGTTTGAATCTGGAACCTTTTTCCTTAAATTAAAATTGAACTTGGAATTGAACTTTCTCTTCCTTCTTCACATCTTCAAAAACAAATGGCACTTCTTTCTGTTTCTCCTTCTCAACAACTTGGTCAAAACTTTAGTAGCTCAAAACACGTCTTGGATCAAAGTCGTATTGACCAAATTGAGCAATCGAAGAATTAATAGAACCATTAATTGATAATGTTGAACCAAATGAACCAAATGGCATGTATAGCTCATCATGAGTTTTAACTTAACGCTCAAAATCAAACAAACCAGGTGGTTGCTCAATTAAATCGGGCATTGGCATATTATTGCCCATAATCTGTTAACGCTATTATTGATTTTGTTGATTTTGCTTAAGTTTATTATCAATAAGTTAACGTAATGGTTTGGAAACTAAATTTTATGTTTTAGTTTAACCACCATATGCCATACAAATCAAGTTTTAATTCATTTGCAATCCCTATAGAATAGCGTTGGCTCCTTGTTCACCTAATGAACAATCTGTGACGAATACACGCAATATGGTTTAATTACCAGATAATAGTCTTCCAAGAGCTTCAGCACCTATATTACCTATTACATTCCCTGTTAAATCAAGATGACGCAAACGGCAATTAGGTGAAGTAGCCAGTTAACAGAATTATGTCATTCCATCATGAGTTATTAAATTGTTAGCAACATTTAACGACGTTAACTGTCCAGCTGCAACGGCTTAACCCAATGCAGCAAAGCCTGCATTGTTAATTAAGTTCTTTTATAGCGAAATGCCTGCGAGTGATACTTTCTTAACTTAAATTTGGTTAAGAATAATTAAAATAGATTGTGAAGTTAAATCACAAGAATCTATTGATAATGTGGTCAATTACTCGCATCCTGTAATAATTTGAGCTAATGCTTGCGCAGCTACATCACCAAATGGGTTATTTGATAAGTTAAGAGCGTGCAAACAACTATTTCTAGATAATGAATAACCCAAGAGAGTTATTTATTGCACTGTTAAACCAGTATCTTGAAGCTCCAAAACTCTAACAGATTTGTTTAACATTAGTTTTGAACAAAAATATTCAATTTTAGTTAAGTTATTTTTACGTAATTGCAAATCTTAAACGCCACAAGCTGGATGAGCCAATAAATCTGCAACAGAATTTAAGCTTGCTTCATCTAATGACGAATTTCTCAAACCCAATGATTAAATTGATATCATTCCTGTAAGATTTTTGCAAATTTACTGCACACCAGCGGAACCTATATCGTTTCCACCAATATGGAATGTCTTTATTCTAGCACCAGCTCCAATTGCTTGTCTGATGGCAAATGAAATTATTTTGGCTCCTGTTGCTGTGATGTGATTATCAGAAAGTTTTATTTATTCAAGGTTTTTAGCCTATTAAATGAAACCAGCAATGCAAGTACACTGATCATCTTTTATTGATGCACTAAATATTTCTAGTGTTTCAATATTTGGATGATTTTATATAGAAGCTATCAGTGTTTGTAACTGACGTGGGGTAATATTGGTTTGAGACAAATGCAATTCTTTCAGATTTGAAGCTGATTAGATGCAATTGCACATAATCTACCACAATTCTTCTGGAATATCTTTAGCTCCTGGTAGTCTTAATTGAGTTAAACGACCAATATCAGTTCTATATTCATGTATCAAATCCTAATTCTTCTCGTTGAGCTGTTCTAGGAAATTTTAAGGTTGAAAGTTAGTTTCAGCCTTTTATTTCCGTTGAACCTTTATCAACGGATTCACTTTTTGTGATTGGCACATGCTCTGAACCAATCCGCACAGAGAGTTATATTGTGTCTTCATGACGAATTAGAAGTGGTAATAAAAGTTATTAAATTAAAATGAATACACCTAATTATGATAAATTTATGCAATATGCAATTTAAAATACATCCAATCAATCAAGAAGAGAAATATCAATCAATCAATAAGTAATTTCTTGAACTGGTATATAAAAAACGAATGAAGTCTGTATATAAGCTGTATGCAACTATTATTTGTAATCATCTACACCAATACTGTAAAATTTTCCACTTCCACTCGATGAATAGCTTCGGTTCACTAGTATTTAATTCGAATGAGTTAAAAAAGAGGTTGTCACAGCCAGCTTTTGAATAGTTTCTTAAGATTTAATAGAAACAAACTCATATGACCCATGACTTGGCTGAGAAAATCGCTGCTGCCATGTTAGATTGGTCTTTAACAAATGGTGCTACTCACTATTGTCATTGGTTCTAGCCATTAACAGGCGGAACTGCTGAGAAACACGACTCATTTTTAGATAGCGACAAAAGTGGAGCATTTCTTACAAAGTTTTCAGCTTCCAACTTGATCAAGGGTGAAGCTGATGCTTCTTCACTTCCAAATGGTTCAGTGCGTTCAACTTTTGAAGCTAGAGGTTATACTGTGTGGGATTCTTCTTCGCCAGCGTTTATTAAAGTAGATGACCAAATGAAAGTTCTTTGCATTCCAACTGCGTTTTGCACCTTCAGTGGTGCAACTTTGGACGAAAAGACTCCACTTTTGCGCTCATGCGACCAATTGGCCAAGCAAGCTCTTCGCGTGTTAAAGATTATGGGAAATACCACTAGCTAGTATATAAAAATTTATGCTGGCCCAGAGCAAGAATATTTCCTCATTGACCAAGCTCATTATCAGTAAAGAGAAGATCTGAAGCAAACTGGAAGAACTCTTTTTGGTAACATCCCAGCAAAGTCCCAATAATTGAGAGATCAATATTATGGTCAAATCAAGCCGCGCGTACTCAAGTTCATGCAGCAATTGAACCAAGAATTGTATAAGTTAGGCGTTCCAGCCAAAACTTAACACAATGAAGTTGCTCCAGCTCAACACGAACTTGCAACAATTTATAATCAAGTTCAAATTGCAATGGATCAAAACCAGATTGTAATGGAGACAATGAAGAAAGTTGCCCTCAAACACGGCTTGTAATGCCTACTACATGAAAAACCATTTGATAATTTAAATGGAAGTGGTAAACACAACAATTGGTCTTTTGGTACCGACGAAGGTGAGAACTTACTCGATCCTGGCGATTCACCACAAAAGAACAAATAATTCTTGATTTATTTCCTCTCTGTTGTTGCTGCTGTTGATAAATACGCTGAATTACTCAGACTTTCAACTGCTTATCCAGCAAATGAATATAGATTAGGAGGCCACGAAGCCCCACCAACCATCATTTCAATCTATTGCGGTGAATAACTCATGGAAATTGTTGAATAACTCGCCAGAAAATCTCATTCTGATAAGAATTCACCAACGGGTTTACTTAGCCCATCAGTTACACTTGGCGTTGATTCATTCCCTAAAATACCCAGAGATACATCTGATAGAAATAGAACATCACCATTTGCTTTCACAGGTAATAAGTTCGAATTCCGTATGGTTGGCAGTTCATAATCTATTGGTGTTCCAAATTCTGTTTTGAACACTGCTGTTGCATAAATCCTCAAAGAAGTAGCCGACGAGTTTACTGCTCGTTTGGATAAGCATGAAGAATTTGATGCGATATACGAAGACATTGTATCAAGACTCGCAAAAGATCATAAGAGAGTAATATTTAATGGAAATGGATATTCTAGCGAATGGAAAGAAGAGGCTGAAAGAAGAGGACTTCCAATATTCACAAGCTGCGTTGATGTATTTAAACACATTTTGGATGAAAAATCTGTTAAACTGTTTGTTGAAAACAGTGTCATGAGTGAAGACGAACTCAAGGCCAGATTACATATTTACAACGAATTATTTGTTAACACCGTATTAATTGAAGCTGATTGCATGACTTAAATGGCTAGAAAACAAATTCTTCCGTGCTGCACCAATTATTTAACTAAAATTGCTGCTGCTTAATTTTAATTACAATAAATTGGACTTGAAAATATGTCAATATAATAATAAGTAGTCTAATTTAACCAAAAATTATCCTAGCTCATGAAATCAATAACTGATTTGGAAGAAGGATCTTCTCAAGCAAAAGTATTTGATGAAGAACATGTTTAAGACGCTGCAAAATTTGTAAACGACAATATTAAACCAAAGATGATGTAATTGAGATCTATAGCTGACTGGATGGAAGCTAATGTAGAAAAAAGCATGTGGTGTTTCCCAAGTTACACCGATATTTTGTTTTATGAATGAGACATTGATATAATATTAAGAATGAATACATAATTAATATAATTGTCTCACTTCTTTTGGTTGATGAAAAAGTCGAGAACAGCCATGGCAGACCATAATCTGTTACCGGCTTCTTGATAGATGACTGACTTTGGTCCGTCGATGACTTCGGCGGTTTATTCTTCACCACGAGCAGCTGGGAGGCAGTTCATGAAGATAGAACGTTCAGTAGTCAAACCGAAGTTCTCAGCATTGATTTGATATGGCATCAAAACAGCAAGACGCTTAGCCTTGTCTTCTTTGGTGATGTGATAAGACATCCAGGAATCGCAGTAGACGATATCAACACCCTTGCAGGCAACCTTAACGTCATGGAGAACGATGGTCTTACCACCGTGGATGGCGTTCAACTTGGCGCATTCATCCATAACTTCTTGAACTGGCTTGAAATCTGGGTGATCTGGGCAGCAGACGCGCATTTCCATACCAAGTAAAGCGCAAGCACGCATGAGGTCATAGGTAACGTTATTCATGCAATCGCCAGAATAGGTCATCTTAAGACCGTCGAACTTACCGAACTTTTCTTTGATGGTAACGAAATCGCAAACCATTTGCAATGGGTGTGCCCAGTCATCTAAGGCATTGAGGCATGGGATAGAAGAGAACTTAGCAAGTTCTTCCATCATAGCTCTGGTTGGGAGTCTAGCAGAGCAAACGTCAACCATGCGAGAGATAACTTCAGCGGTATCTTCAATGGTTTCCTTAACACCTAATGGAGCCTTGTCCCCAAGTTCATAATAGATGGTGTGACCACCTAATTTGGTCATAGCAGTTTCAAGAGAAACACGGGTACGAAGGGATGGTTTGGCAAAGAGAGCAAGGAGAGTCTTGTGTTGGCAACGAGTGACGAAATCTTGTGGATTGGTCTTCATGGCAATGGCTAAGTCGACAAGTTGGATGAATTCTTCCTTGGTCAAAGAAGTGATGGTCATTAAGTGACGTGTTTGGGCAAATGGCATTTGGTTAAAAGGAGAAGGTGAAGTGGTTTGACAAATTAATATATTATTACATTTCAATATATGAATAATATAAAGCATAACATTAACATTAAAGTCAAATTATGTCAAGTTAGAAAATGCAGTCAAACATAATATTTGACTTATTTAAATTTGAAGCTCTAATAAATCTAGTAAATACAAAAGAGATTTACAATGTTAAATTCAGATACAACCCCCTTTTACAGTTCACTTATAGACACCTTTATTAATAAATATCGAAAGTGTCTGTATCTGAGCACTTCGGTGGGTCTGTACGTGAAGAGGGGTGGGTGTCTCAATTCCCTTAGGTAATGTAGTAGTTTAAATAAGTAAGTATAATTTAAAAATGTAAATACATACTTTGTAGATCTTTGTAGGGTATAAACTATTTACGTAAAATATAATAATGTTACTATTCTGTAATACCGTTCACTCAACTTATTGACTTGCTTGTGCTTAATTTGGATTTGGTCTGCTCCTTATTTCAATTTCAATTTAATCTCTAGTTAGTTAATGTTAACCTAAAGCTTATCTTAATTTAGCTAATTCGCTCTTTCTGTTATTTAATCTGTTATCGAAAAATTTAACAGCTTCTTCAATAGTGAGTTCTGCGACAAAACCTCCGCCAATTGCAATTAAAACTTTAGACACTTCTTCTACTTAACCGTATGCGTATGCGCTATCAGATATTGGTAGGAGAACTTCTGACTTTATTTTTTATTAGCTCAATCCTTTAGTACTTTCAATAGAATCTTAGCAAGCATTCATTGCGTTTTAAATTAGTGGGAGAGTTCTTTATAACGCTTCCATTTCAACACCTACTTGTTTATATAGTTGAGCAAGTTATTCAATTGGAAGTTTTGTGACGTCTAATTATGTTCCTCTGCTCATATTTTATTGAAAAGTTGGAGTGGTAATATCATCTTACGTAATTTATCATAATTTAATGTAATCCACACCCATCCTCTAATGTAATAGATTTCTGCAGTATGGTTGAAAACAGCTTCCAAAACACTATACTTTAACAAATTTAATGAAAAGTTCAATCTAGACCAATACAATAAGTTTACTGCATCTACTTAATTATAAGTTTAATATTTTAAGGATATTGTTGTATCAAAGAAAATAGACGATCTGTCTCTTTTTGTATTTGGGGATAAGGATGCTAACGAGTTGGTTCTAATAAACGCGTTAACTACTATTGAAACAGGTTTATTCTATGTTCTTGAGGACAATGTTACTGAAGAAACAGTAATGACAAATTATATGATTGTGTCAGCAACAATGACTGAAATAGTTGACAATGGTTATTTACTAACTGAGGAGGTTCCGGAGGTTTTTTAGAAGGTTGCGGAAGCCGGCATAGTTAATTCTGTAATGGGTGGTGTAAAGTTTTTAGCTAAGACAATATTACAGTGAGATTATTATGTGTTTGCGTATTTATAAGTCATTGTCAGCGATTTATCAGTTTAAACGTTTATCGTATCTTTTTACGTGTCACACTTCAATGAAGATCATAAAGCAGATTGGCGAGGGCGGTTTTGGAGCTGTGAAGTTGGTGCAGGACGAGAGTGGCGAGACATTTGCTGCTAAGTATGGTAAGCTTTCAGGCGGTTTTGCGCAGTCTACGTACAACGAGTTGCAGATATTGACTTATTTCAGGCAGATGAACCCGTCTCCGGCCGTGGAGCTCATTCGCTCGTACGAGGAGGACGGCTGCATCGTGCTGCTGCTGAAGAAGTACCCGCACGATTTCCGCGGTCTGCAGCGCCTGCACGTGTTCGACAAGGTGTACATGTCCCAGACGGTGTTCGTGTTCGACTCCTTGGCGAAGGCCGTCCACCAAATGCACCGGTGCGGAGTCGTTCACAGGGACCTGAAATCCGCGAACGTTCTCTTGGACGAAACTGGCCGTTCGCACATCGCAGATTTTGGGCACGCTCGATTCGACCTGAACCAAACGGCTTCGTTCGACGTTTACAAGGACGAGCACTTCTCACTGGACCCGCTCACAACTAACACTTTATGCACTACCATTTACAGAGCACCGGAGCAATTATTCGCCTTCGACTCGAGCAACAAGGCCATTTCAAAGATATACTCGCACGAAAGACAATAAGATCTGTACGCAATGGGCGTAATCTTCGTAGAAATCATATACAACAACTACATGCTCATATGCCTCACGGAAGAAAGGTGCAAAGACCCCACACAGGCTGTGAAACTGGCGCAAGCCAAATTATACGGATCAGACCTAATCAAAATGTGCGCTGAATGCTACAAAATGAACCCACAAGAAGCAACACAATTCATCGTCAACCAATTCAACGTAGAACTACAAGCAGAAGTGCTCAAACTACTCACACGCGCACCAATCAACATGAAACGCGTTCTCAACGCTGTATCCCTACTCAGATTCAAAGAATAAATATTCGCATCCAGCTTCTTCGCACACCTCGACTCATTCATCACAGAATGGGCTAAACTACTCAGCTGCTTGCCAAGCGAGCGCAAAAACGTACAGAATCAAGCACTATTCAAACAAGACACATAAAGTATCATTGTTAGCTTACCAGAAGAAGGACTAGATGCACAAACACAAATGAGCCACGAATCATGCCTTGTTGATAACTCACTCATAAGCTTCAGAAAAAGGTGCACGAAATCATTCAACGATCTTGGATGCAGATATGTTTTCTCAGACGTTATCGGAAGCGGTATGTTTATGCAAGTACCTGCTGAACTCAAGCAATACGCAAGGTGGGCTGACGTTTTGAAATAGTTTGGAGAAATTTGAATGATGTAATCACATATTATCAATTATTAGTTGATTTTTATAGCCACAGATGTATTTTATAGATACCAAATTTATTTCCACTTCTCACATTAATGTCAAACTGGGAAAAATTTAAGTAAAATGCAGCCAAAAGCTAGCGCGAAACACTGAAGCCATCTAAGGAATAGTTATAGAAAGCTGAAGAGTATCGTTAAAAACGTTCTGAAGTAATTCAGGTTAGAAAGGAAAAAAAGAACAGAAATAAAGCCGAAGTAGTTGCTGATCAAGGCTTCTTTAATTTTACTGCTTAATAACAACCTGATCGCATGAAACCAGTTATCATATCACATTTATCAGTATTAATCCAAAAAACAGGTACTCAAATTAAAAACGAACACGTCTGCTACATACAGCTTTTCGACACCAAAACCGACCGAATAATATATCAGTCCTTCATTTAAGAACCAAGCAAGTTTGAAACAATTGATACCAGAGCAAACTTTTAAAGAGTTACAAAAGAGTAAATTAGAGAAGGTAAAACTATCTAAGAAGTGCAAGCTGAAGTAGTTAAACATTTCTCACAAGAAGAATTCTACTGTGGATACCATGCACGTAAAATTGTAAGCTTATTGAAGTAAGAGATATTGTCCTCACACATAATTGACCTGTAAATCTGTTAAAGTTTCCAAGGCTAAGATGAATGCTCATCTTATCTCAGCTTGTTACTTAACTCTGGAGTTGGATTCCTAAGCAAATTGGAACCCGAAGATATGGGTAAAACGCAAAAAGTCATATATGATATTGTAAAGTACAAATACGACTTCGAGGTGGCTTAATATTATAAAGGAAAGTGATCTAATAAAATTTATAAAATTTAAAAAATTAATTTCATTTCCTTTCCACCTCTCCTTCATTTACATGTTCGTTTTCGATGGATGCCTTAAGAAGCTCAATGAGCAACTCGCTGATAAAGCCTACGTTGATGGCTTCAAGCTTACCAAGAATGACGGCGCCGTCATGATGCAAGTTTGCCCAATGGAAATCCCAGCTGAACTCACTCACGTTAAGAGATGGTTGAAGCACATGTAATCCTACACTCTTGCTGAATTGAAGGCTCTCTCTGGAGACTGCAAGTGCTGCTCTGGCAAGTGCGAAGAAAAGAAGGCTGAAGAGAAGGTTGAAGTTGACCTCTTCGGTGAATCTGAATCTGAAGACGAAGAAGCTATCAAGAAGGCTGAAGAAACCCGTAAGAAGATTGCTGAAGCCAAGGCTGCCGGCAAGAAGATGAAGAAGGTCGATCGTTCCATGCTCATCATCCACATCAAACCATGGGAAGATACTACTGACATGGCTGCTATCCTCGCTGAAGTTCCATCCAAGGTTGTCATGGAAGGTCTCACCTGGGGTAAGGGTGAACTCTAAGACGGTCCATTCAACATCAAGTTCATCGCCATCGCTTGCATCATCGTTGACGATCTCTGCTCTGCCGACGACCTCTGCGAAGCCATCATCAACGCTTTCGGTGACGAAGTTCTCCAAAACGCTGATATCGTCACCTTCAACAAGTGCGAGTGATCGATTTTGACATTTATTCCGTTACTATTTGTTTATTTGTCCATTTTCATGTTGTTTAACATACTAAATGAAAGAAAAAACATAAGAATTAACAGTCATAATCGTAAGGGTTGTTCATTTCCATTGAGTTAACCCAAATCGACCCCAATTCATTCACTATACCCCAAGTTTCCATTTATTGTACTATTTCATCCCCACTTCAATGAGAATACCACAAATGCTGCTTTGCTGCTGCCCTGCGTGCAAGGGAGAGCTAAACGTGACCTGCGCCGAGTACAAGGACGAACTCCTCAGCAAAGAGTTTTTAACCGAGAAGTACCAGAACCTGGTTCAAAAATTCTCACTCGAAGAGATTCAGAACCTCTTAAATAAACTGAACTGGACATTTTAAAACGAAACGGAACTCATCGAAATCGTCTTCGGACGGGTCGTCTACACCGGAAATATTCAGTGCACAAAATGCAACGAAGAATACCCAATCAAAAACAGACTCCCCAGATTCGTTAAAGAGTGAATGCCATGATAGTTTTTATAATATGATTAACTTATGAAAAAGTAACAGAGGAGGGAATAAACAGATATTTTAAGAAGTAATTTTTATGAATAGAAATAAAATTAATGAGAAAGTTTTAAGTTGTAACAGTTAAAAACTATTGAAATAGATTGATAAAATGCTGGGTTAAAGCGTAAACCAAAGTCAGATAATGTTGTTTCAAGTTTTATTTACAACACAAGATGATTGTAATATTTACAAGAATACAACCAAGAAATATCAATTCAATTGCATATAACGCACAATATTACAGATCCCACTTCGAAATATGAATTTAGATGACATATTATCGCAGCTACTAAGTAAGGATGCTGCGGAAACTCCAAAATAGCCTGTTAAATAACAAAACGCTGTATAAAGCCAGTATTCATAAAGCAACATTCAACAATACGTCTTGCAAAAGTAACAAAAACAATAGTAAGAAAACAATCGGAATAACCAAACAGTTACCAAATCAAAGTTGCCAACATTTTAAAGCCCACGAGAAATTCAATCAAAAAAGCAAATACAGGAACAAGAGAAGTAGTAGAATTTCGATTAATTCTTGAAACGTAACGATCTTTTGCTGCAGCGGAAGGAGAAAACCATTGACAGCATAACAAAGCAGTAAGCAGCTCAGTGCAGTTTCCAGCCACAAATAAACGTGAATTCGAAGCAAATTCAAATTAATCGCAGACCAGTTTACGAGGTTCCCGCCCGGAAACACCCGGACAGTTTTAATCAGTTCAACTTTCAACCCGAAATAAACGAATATTCAAAATAACTGGCCCAGTAAAAACCAAACGTTTTTGACTACCAGGCCCAAGTTGAGCACAAAAAACAGCGAGTCGCTCAGTTAGCCGAGCAAAACAAAGCAGAAGTTCACCAGGACCGCTACGTAAACATATAATATGAGCACGTGAAGAACAAAATATCTGCCGATAACTGCATCGACTACGCCCGAGAAAAGGCCCAAAAGCAAATCATAGAGCAAGCAAAGAAAAACCAAGAAACACAAGAGAAAGAACTGCAAGGATGCACATTCAAACCCGAAGTATACAAAGGAGCACAACAATTCAGCGATGTTGCAAGACTTCTGAAATAAAAGTGATTTTTAATTATTTTACTGCATTCAACGAACAAAATCATATAATTTTTCACTTCACTGCCCTTTAAAAAATGGACGTGATCAAAAAATAATTGCAATTAATCGAATAATTGAAAGCTACCACCAGCGAACTAGCCTTGTAAACCGGTGTAATACCAACTACCCCACAACTTAGTGCAGCACAGTTACAAGAACTGCTAATTCTCATGAACGGATCTAATAAAAACCAATGGCTTCCATACTTTGCTGCGAAGCACAAATTTTAACATAAAGAAATCAATAACATAAAGATACAATTAGATGAGTTTGCTAGAAAAATCTTAGCTAACCAAGACTTAACTACTGTTGTCGTACCAGAAATAAACGAAAGCCCAGCATAAGTAGCTGAGACTCAGGCTCATGAAATTGTTCGTGAAGGTCCAGCATATCTGAACAAATTCCCAGTTAATCATGAAGTAATCGAATTAATCAAATCCACCAATGAAAAAGCTTTGGCTAGAAAAGAAAAAATGGCTGAAAAATAACAAAGTTTAATTACTATTGATCTTACCAAAAATGTTTTAACATAAGTAGTGTAGGAGGAAGAAAAACAAGCAGAAAAGGATAAGAAAAAAGACAAGAAAGATAAATCCGAGAAAAAACAAGCCTAGTTAACAGAATCTCTGAAAGCAAGCCAATCTGAATCCAAAAAGGATAAAAAGGATAAAAAGAAAGACAAAGAATGATTTGAATCTGTCTATTGCGTTCTAATTATATTTATAGTAATAATATAAGTTTATAAATTATACCACCTCACTTTAATGAAAAAAGCTAGAAATAGCGCAATATCTCCTATGAACTATGAAAACTCAAATAAATAATTAAAAAATAGAGTTAAAAGCAGCCCCATGAAACTTATAGAACCATTATCTTCAGCTAAAAAGGTAAAGCCAGAAGATATGAGAAAATCAACTGATTCATAATAATCAAAAAATTCTGTAATTCATAATGAATAATCTGCTGAAGATAGTGTTGTTCATTATTTGGATACTTAGTGACTATGTTTTTTGTAGAATACAATGCAGACAAAATCAATATATCAGTATAAAACATATCAGTCTATTTGGTTCAAATCGAATGGCACTTTGTATATTCCTTGGCTTGTCATCATCTGCAATTTTCTTTATATGCATAACTTTTTATGATTGTTTAATTGTTCACATATTTATGTGAAGTCTAATTTCTTATCTTTATCATGAAATTCCCACCATGTTCGAAGATTGTCTTCTTCTTGTTAGGTCCATTCAGTATCAATTTTTAAAGCATATTACAGTTTACATTGAAGCTCCTTTTTATTAAGTTCTTAAGCTATTTGTTTCCAATTATGATTTAATTTTTCAACCAATTCCATTAATTGTGTGATTTACGCATCTGTCCATTACTTATTTATTACATGAGGTGCTAAATTTTTAGGTTTTGCTACGACTCCCTTATTTTCCTATTCCTTTTACATTAGATGAAGTGGTAATATTTCCATACTAATTTATTGGTAATCATATTTCATAATATGAAATTCATCAATTTGAAGTTCTAATTGATCATGAAATGAGTATAAATAATACGTATTTTGAATCACTCAAATGCCTCAAGAACTCCAGCTAACTCTTCAGCTTCCTCATGAACCTCAGCAGCAGCATCAGTTTGTAACACTTCTATAACATTCTTCATGATGCTAATAACATTTGGTGGGATTTCTCCTTAATCAGCTCCATATTCTAATACTCCTCTTAAAGAATTAATGAGTTACTGACGTACATAAACACACGAATCTTTGCTATATAAAGTTATTACTGATGACAAGATGTCAGGACACTTCTATTCTTTAATGCAACCTTTTAATAAGCCAACCATACAAGCAGCACATGCTACCCTATTTTAATAATTGGATGTATTAGAACGGGCAATTTTAGCTACCTTATCAACAAGATCTTAAATCGAACTAATACCATATTCAACAGCTGCTTAAGATAGAAGCAATCCATACTTTTCACGCACCTCATAAGCTTCGTCGACTAACAAAGAAGAAGTATCTTCAATTAAAGTGATAAAGTTTGGATCCTATCTATTCAACAATTATTGTAAAGCTGCTATTAATCCGTTACGAACTATCCACTTTTCATTTTTGTTAGTTACAACCATTTAAAACATTTCTTAAATGAACTTTTCTTCGCCAAAAACATTTCCCAAACCAGTAATAACCTCCTGTCTTACTTCTGCTGATTTATCAGCATACATTTTACGGAAACACTCCTAAACACTTTGATTTAAAATTTCTTTGCATTCATTATCTAGATTCTATCCAGCTTTTAATACTGCACCCAGATTTTTAGCTAATGCAACCTTAACTTTAATTGACTCTTTTTCATTGGCTCTACCTGTTAAAGTTGGGCAAAAAACATTCAGTATAGTTGGTGGGTCTAAAAATTTTAAAACTAAATGACTGCTTTCCATGGCGCTAACACGTATATCCTGTTCACAGTCTTCTGCAAGTAATCTAAACATTACTGCACAATCTTGAACGTCTAATTTTCTGCTAATTAAATCAAAGAATATTGGCATTTATTGAGCAGTAAGCATTCTTACTCTCCAGTATCTGTCCGAAGATCCTCTAGATATATTTTTAATCAGAGCTGGTAGAACTTCTTTAATTTCTTTGGTTTCTCTAGCATCATTTTCTAATTATTTTTACAATTATAAAAGAAACTTCAACACAAGAACACCGTTAGGTGCATTGTTAGCTCTGACAACATCAGAAAGATCTTATACAAGGCGGTCATAGCATACAAAAATGTAAGATGGGGAATAAACAAATTTGTCAGACGTTTTTGATGCAATTATCTGTTCTATAAACTTAGTGAGAGAAAGAGCAGCCTGAGAACGTACAAATGAGTCTGTATCACTGATTAAAGCTCCAAATGAAGTACCAAGAAGAGGCTTCAAAGTTTAGTCACTTGACGGGATTGACTCGTATAGTATCGGTATTAACTAACCACAGAGTGCACGCTATAAAGTAAATTAAGATTGCAACATTCTTTAAATGAATTATGTAAAAGCTTAGTGATTATTGTTGAATTTTAACGCTATTCTAAAAGATTCACCTATTCCCTTATTGACATGATGAGAATTAAATTATGATAAGAGGTCAACATGTTTAAAGAAATGCTCTAAACACTTTTCAGGAATTTAGGCAGCATCATACGCAGTTATTCTAAGTAAGTCTCCAAGACGCTGGGAAAATGATACAATCACCTCTTCAGGTTGACTTGAGTAGGCTTGCTATAAGTTCTCTAATAAGTACTAGCTAGGTTGTAATCCTGCAGCTAGACCTGCAATGATTAAATTTTACGCTAAATTAACGCGTGTATCTAATTCAATACAATCTTTTATGTCGTTGATATACTTAGTGATAATATCCATTAAACAAATAGTAGTGAAGTGGATAAACACTTTCATAAAAACTAGTATACAATTTATTGTAAAACACTCCAGCGCAATAATGAAAACATATTTAGATCATTGGATGGCAAATCATAGTGACTCTTCCATATAATAATCGAAAAAACCAACAAATTTATTATAGAAAGCTTTTGCGTATCATTTGATTCATATGGAAAAGAAATTCGTTAAAATGGAACAAGAAGATGTCATTTAAGATAAGAATGCGCTTTATTTTCATTATTTAGATCATGCTAAATATATGGAAAATCTTAAGAAAATAGATGTAGTAGATTTAGGTAGAAAGGCAACTGATAGATAACCTAAAGAAATACAATCACTAGACTTTCCTTTATATGAAAATTATTAAAAATTTAAAAGAACAAAATAAATTGCCATTTCTTTGACACAGCCAAATTTTTATGATCCAAACAAAAAATTTACGAGGAAGTAATTAGCTAAACCATTAGCTAAAATAGGTTTAGAGCTAACTCCACAAATAAAAGATATTAATAAAATAGTAGACTTATGAATGTTGTTTTAAATATCAGATATCTCACTATCTTTTCTATTACTTCTATTTTAAAGCATTTTATTATTAATTATCATATTCTATCAAATTCTGTATGATTTCGTTATTAAATTAATATATGTTTCCAACTACCCACATTTGTTGTAAACACCGTGAAAATGCAACTAAATGTCTATTTAAGTCATTAGCAAATCTTGATGGTTTGGTAGTTGTTAAACTTAATACTATGCATTAATTTTCTAAACCTTAGTACTCATCAACCGTATAGCATTTAACATCGGTTTAATTTTATATTAATTTTGCTTAAGATTTATAAAGAGCTAAAACGCTGATTTCTGTGGAATTAAATTATTTTGTATTTTTTAGATGTTATAATAACTATATAATTTCAGAGGCTTCTTACTAGTTTGTTTCATTGTAAAACTATCCATTTACATGAATGTAGTTCAAACAACCTTCAATAAATCTCGGCTAGAAATCTTATATTTATGTTCTTAAGTTTAGTGGAAGATATTTAGAATATATATTTCTATATAGGTCACATACTTAAGTTGGTACACGTTTTTGCTAATCTAGAACTATAACATTTGGAACTTTTTATATCAACTTGAAAAATAACGATTATGACATTCCGCTTTCATTTTCAAGAATTTAGTCTTTTACTAATGGTGGCAATTACATCACATCTCCTATCAATATTATTTTAGCAGGTTGCAACGCGAAAACTAACGCAAGATTATATTCAGCCATACGAGCAGCTTCTTCA
This sequence comes from Hexamita inflata, assembly GCA_963988835.1. Classification (NCBI taxonomy): domain Eukaryota; phylum Fornicata; order Diplomonadida; family Hexamitidae; genus Hexamita; species Hexamita inflata. Next base: position 24,811 of record CAXDID010000377.1, on the reverse strand, counting down.
ACAATTATGATTGGTTAAAGTGGAAGGTGCTTGTAAATCTATTGTATTACAGTTGTTGTGCCAACTACAATAGATGCTGAAGCAAATAAAGCGGTTTGTAAAGTTTACACTGACTGAAAATGTTCTAAAATATCGGCAAATAGAAGTAAATTTCCTTTCATAACTTAAAATATTGTAAACAATGATGGTTTTTCGTCTTTTTGTGGTTTAATCAATTCCATTTCAACAAGATCGTCGAAAACTTAGTTAATATATCCATTAACAGTAAAATCATTCAACAATTGTGTTGAACCAATTCTAAATATAAATGGATTTATCAACGGAAAATTGTGCAATAAAGAGTCCGCCATTTAGTCTACAGCATTGTTGGAATGTGCGACTAATACTATTTAATGCGCCGGCTTATTTTTAAATAAAGAATGAATTTTTTAGATTAGTTTAATGTTGTATGTTTCCTAAAATTATTTTTGTATTTGTGTTGGTTATTATTCAAAAAATGGTTGACTAAGTTAAAGTAAAAAATTTCTAACTATCTAAACAGTAGTATAGGTTTTCCCGCTTCCTGGAGGTCCTATAATTAATAATAAGTCATTGACCTAACTATGAATTAAACAAGATAGTTGTGATGGGAGTAGTGGCCTTATAAATTCATTTATACTATTTTATTTAAATACATCGAAATTTATAGTAAGTTTGTTATTTTCATAAACAATTGAATCATTTTAAAGTGTTCGTTTTAATATATTTATTGTTTATGGGTCAACATTAGTACAAAAATTGAGTGCAAAATTTTCTTTGATTTTCTTTCTTTCAAATTTAAAGTCTTTGTTAATTAATACATTCATCGGTTTGTGAGGACACCTATCTAGTGATAATTCAAATTTGTTATTTTTCATTTCATTTGTAAAGTTGTCTATAAGTGATTAAAATATTTATATGTGAGCTCTTATTGATGGGTGAACAAAGACATACAAGTACTAACCATCTTTCAATTGTTTATCCACTTAAAATTTATTATCTTATGCAGTTAATTAACATATATTAAAGTCACTTAATTCATTATTTTACAAATTGAATATAATAATAAAGTCTATATCTTTAGAATATTAATTTGTTTTAATTGAGTTGCAATTAAACAAGTTTTCTTCAATTTTTATTGTTTATTTTGTATTTAAATCACGTTAAAGATCTTAAATGATTGAAGTTATTATATCAGCTTTTAGACATTGTAGTTATGTCATGAAGTATGTAGCATAGTTGTATTACTGCAGTAAAGTATGAGGCGTAAAACAATATCCTGCGTAGAATCGGTGGATGAACGTAAAGTTTGTTTATTAATATATTTTTTCATCTATAGTAAAACTTTCCATTTTGTTTGTATTTTCAGCGTATAGTTTTCTAGCGTTTATTATTTAGATCATGTATTGAACTATATCTTCAGTGAATAGTTGGAAATATTCATTTGCCTTATATTTGTGTCGCAATTGCAGCATTAATTTCGTGATATTGAAATCGGGGTTGAATTTGGTAGATATTTTATTTAGTGTTTCGAGTACTTTTTTGGCGCATTCTGCAGTGGTTTGCGACAGGAGAACGATGAATAGTTCGAACATGAATTTGCACTCGAGTCTCCAGTTTTTTGTGTCAGTATGGCTTTTGAGTGTGAGTGTGAATAGGTTTGTGAAGCTCTGAATATACGCGTCCGTGTTCAGCCTTGCGCTGTCTTCGATGTACATGATGTTGGTGTAGATTACGGCCGATAAATAGTACAGGAGTCTTCTGTTGAACGAGGTGGGCTCCAGTTTCAGGTTAAAGTTCATTATCAGGCGCCAAATGGGCATTTCCTCCTCAATCATGGTCACGAACTCGCTCTGTAACAAAAACTGCGTTTGCAAATCGTTTATGAGTTGGTTCATGAAGACAGTTGCGAACATTTACAGCTCAACCGTTTTCTTCTCCTTGCTGCTGCTCAAAAGTGTGCGGACGAGGGCGTTGTAGCCCAAGCGCTTCGAGCGGCCTTTCGGCTGCTGTAAAATGTACACGGGCTGTTCTTGAATTTACTTTGGAATATACTCCTTGCCCGGATTCATAAAGTTGTATATCTTCTATTTCATACAGTGGTCGTCGTCCAGATTAAAATAGGCCTCAATCACGTCTTCATAAACACTCATGTTTGGATTGAACTATATACACACTATTAACAAAATACAAACACACTTGTAAATTTCCACCTCATTCATTTAAAATGGAATCTGTCAAAAATATCATCAAACAACAAAAATAACTGCCAGCTGGACCAGCACACGACGCACTGTGCACAATTTATCCAGAATACGCCGAAAAACACAAACAACTGCTGCAAATTCACTACCAAAACATCATTTGCCCTCTGTCCACCTGGGGCGTATCTACATCAGAGATCATCATGCCACCACTTCAAGACGCTCTTAATTTTATCAAGAAATAAAATCCACTGGTTCAATAAACTGAAAATCTTTAACAATTAATTAGAAAATATGAGTAAATGCACAAACAAGCTCCTAGCTGCATTTAACTTGTGCAACGCTTACACCCACGTGTTTTTGACTACAAACCAATGAAACTGATGATAGAATAAGCCGACTCACCCATATTGAATGTTAAGTAACTAATACTAAACAAAAAATTACCTGAATTTACACCATTTATGAGTACTTTCCCATTTATTGATCCAATAAGTGAACTAAAAATTTAAGAATCGCAAGAATCGAAAATACCAGAACTTGTTTACCAATATTTCGCTTGTAATCCATATTATTAATATATTGCTGAAAATAAGCCAAATTACAATTAATTTGTGTAAGAAATAGCTGTTGGAGACACTTCTGCTATTTTAAAGTTTATATAAACTTTTGAATTACAATTAGCTTAGAATTAATAAGTTGATGAATGTTGCAATTTATTAAACGGATTTAAGAAGTAACAGGTAGTTCATCTATTAAACTCATTGATGCATTAAAACTAACGCTAAATATTAATTTCATAACTTCTAGCTTCTAAAAAGCCAACTTTTATCACCACTACAGATGAATTAAGTAAACTTATTATTTAGCTTAACACATAAACTATTGTTTCAATTGCTATTAAAACAGCATAAGAATCATATTATGGAGTAACTTCCTATATTATCTTCTCTTTCAATGAATCAGACTTTATTGTTGATTGTTTAGAACTTGTTGATTAAATGTATAAACTAAGATAATTCATGGTTAACCCTAAAATACTGAAATTAATATTCAACTCAGAAGAACTTCTTAATCTTTAAAGAGATTTCAGAATATATTCTAATTGTATTTTTGATTGTTAATTAGCTGCAGAGCTCTTAAACAAGCCAAGAGACTTTAAAGAACTTATCAAATAAGAATTTTAATACACAATTCCGGTGTGTGAATAAAGTTTTGGCCTTAGAATGTTATTAGACGGTTAGATTTAAGAATTAAGACTCTAAACTCTATTTTTACCAGCAATTTATGAAATTTTAGCCTAAAAAGTCAATTAGTAAACCTTTGAAACAGAATAAGTTAAATTACTGCAATTAAATTATTAAAACTTGAGAATGTAAGAAAATTAGTAATTATTTGATAATTTAGATAATGCAAGAAATATTGTAGAAATGAAACAAGCCTTTATCTTACTACTTGCTGATGTTGTTGGTCGTACCTCAAATAGACGAATTAATGTTTCAATAACCTAAATAAGAAGTATTATTGATGGACAACAAGTTAGCAATTTAGACCCTATTTTTAAATTGCATATTCCATTATTTGGACAATTATTCGATTTAGCGCAAAATTATTATCAATTGAAATCAAACGAAGGATAATTTAACTAATTGACTTATTCACAAAAAGTATCTGCTAAAAACTCATTCACTAATAGTACTCCATTGAAATGGTCTGAAATATTAACAGAAATAGGTTGGATGACTGATTCTGCATAAGGAGAAGTGTATCCACAAGAAATTACAGGTCCTGTAGATTTGTAAAGTTTTTCAACACATGTTGATTCTAAATCAAATGTGGAAAGAGTTGAAATAAAACAGAAAGTTGAAGAAATAATAGGTGTCCAATAATAAATGAGCCTATAACAAGTGTTAAAAGGTTTTATGAAATGAATTAAATACATTATATATATGATCACATTATTCCAATTGTCTTTTCAATTTTTTAGTCACCACACAGTTTTTCAAGATACCCGAGTTTATCTAATTAAATTGGTTTGAAAATATCTTTAAGTTCTATCAATTCGTCACCACAATATATTTTTGCACATTTTTATTTCAAGTTTTAATTTTATAATTCATATGGTAATTTTGATAATTAGTTATTATCAAGGCAAAGTTTCTAAATTATTAGTAATCCGCGACAATAAAACTAATACAAATTTTTCTACACGGTTTCTGTTTAATATTATTAAAGAAGTTCTTCATATCCTTAATAATCCATGTTTTTAATTAGTTCTACAAACTTGTTTGTATTCACTATTTTTCCACAATAAATTTCTAGTGGTACAATATAGTCAATAACATCACCGCCTAATCGCTATGATGCAGTGAACTCTTAAAGAGCTTGTAATGGTTTAGATTTCATATTGAACCTTCCGTACTATTCTAATAATTTAGCAAGTGATTCTTAAGGGCATTTACGATCATTATAGTCGAATGTACTTGGAGAATTTTGTTTTAGTTGTATTTCATTTCTGATAATTATCAATCTGAAATATAGTTAATCGTTAACAAATTTTGATGATGTTAGGTAGCTTCTATTTTTATCTATAATCTGTGTAGTAAATAGTTGTGAGTGCGGTGATTGTAGGGCTGTTTCGAACATTTCTGCGCAAATTTATATGTCGTTTGTGCATGTTATGGTCGACTGTTTGATTTGTTTGAGTATTTCTTCGACTTTAGTGCATTCTTTTTCTGATTGTAGGTCAATTTTCTGAAATTGTTGGAATATTTGTTGCATACCTGAAAACTGTGGAGTGAAAAAACATTATAGTGTGTTGTAAATTAAATATGTTACAATAATTGCATCACAATAGTTCTTCTGCTTCAACGACAGTGTCGAATGCGGTGCCTGAGATAAGTTCGTATCCTTCTAAGCCTTGCAAATCTTCCAGGTCATTGATAAGAGCGTTGATCGCGTTTCCGATGATTTCCTAACCACTTTATACCCCAGCTGATTCCACAAGCAGTTAAAACTAAGTTTCTGAAACCGTTATTCCAACCGGTTATTGTAAGCGCACCTTTCCGTTTTCGTGCACGAACGGGTACCCGAGCGGTTCTCCGGTGTAATTGCACTAAAATGGTTTTCTGAGGCAGTCATCGCAAATAATGCAGTCACTTTCATTCAGTTAAATTGATTATCCTTGAACGATTTTGAAAACACCCTTACAGCATATAGTGTTCAAGTAATGAGTGGCGTGAACGTTCGTCTGCTCGCAGTCGAGTAGCTTCATCATGTTCTTTATGTCCAAGGTCACGCGCGGTCTGAGGGCACAGGCAGCGACTGGAGACCACTTCGCATGCACACGCCCCTTGGCCTTGAGCAGGATTGCCTTGAAGCCAATTGACTAATTCGGGCCCAGACGCAGAATGGGGACAGGTTGACAATTTCTGAACACGCTGAATGACTTAAATTACGGCTCCTCGAATTTGAGATCGCGGTCCGTGACAGTTATCATCTTATTTGTCGTGTTGGACACCATCAATGAGCAAATTGACATGCACGTGTGACAAATGAGGTTCTTCTACAAATCAAGCTCGTGCTAGTGCAGATTCTTGCATGCGTAGTAGAAATCCATCGCCTCGAACTTGTCAGTATCCACATGAATCGGAATCATACCTAAACGATGAGCCATGTACTCCTCTGTCAAAGAAGACTTGTTCACAGTAAACTATACCTTATCTATACACACAGTCGGAGCCTCCGAATGCAATGAACGTCTCAGACCATTCGCATACTCTTACGGCATATTCTTCATGTGCACAACTAAAGTATCACGATCCTTCTACGATAACTTGATATCTGGATTAAAGTTCATTGAAGAGAAAGGAGTGACATTAGTTATTATTTATATAATATACTCTCTAAATGATCAACTCCACTTCCCAGATGCAAGCAAATGAAAATGAACAATAACCACAAACTGAAACGAACAATGAACCAACTCTGACATTAAAAGAAAAAATAACTAGAGGAATATTCAAAAGTAATCAAGTTATTATGGGTAACTCCTCAAAAATATTAGGATTACTGAGTGTAGTAGCTTTGCCATTTTATGTAATGTCTTCCTTTGAGTGAATGATAAATTTAATAATCACTTTTAAAAACTGTCGTTAACCGTTTTCTATTATCGTAATCCTGATACACTTTTCCGAACAAAACCATACTTCATAACATTTGGTGACATTAACTCAGTAACAGAAGAACTGCTATTATTAAGCGTTCCTTCAAAAAAGGTTTCCTTAGCTTTGTGTCCATTCTAATAAGATTAACTTTACTTGATCCGTGGTGATTGAGTCAACTGCTCCATGTATCTTTCAAATGTGTTTCCCTGCTTTTTTTATCTTTATAAATTATCACTATTTTACTCACCTAAAAAATATATCTAACTTACTTTATTTTAAGGTTAGTAATATAGACATGATTTTGGCAAGCTAACTGGCTCTGTTGAAAATAATTTACGCATCATGGATTTAACTTCATAACGATATAGTTAGTTAGCATTTGATGCTCTGGACAAAATAGTTCTAACCTCATCATCCTTTTTAATATTGAATTGTTTTGCGCGTTTCTCCATTTATTAAATAGTAGCGGCATCTTTTTATTCATTTATTGAAAATTTATTTTTCATTCCGCGTTGGGGTGGATTACATTTATATAATATTTATAAAATGTAATCATACAATCTACTAGTATATGTACATGTATATTTATTAAATTTTAATAAGATAGATAAGAAATGTGATTAAATGTACGCAAAACGATAATTCAAATATGGAATTAGTTCATTCATCCTTAGTCCACTATATTTTTTAATATTCAGCAAATCTATCTTTACACCTATTTAATTCAATAACTTATTTGAATCTCGCATAATAAACTTCGCAATCCTAATTGCTGCATTAAGTGGTAGCATCTTCCATATCTTAACAGACACAACATTCATAAGCTATTTATCCTAATCTATGTTCAGCCAATTGCATTTCTCTTACAAGTTTATTATACTTTTCAAATAGCTTTGTTTTATTTTTAAGGCAATTGTCGCACACTTAAAAGCTTCTTGATTAATCTTCTAATAAATTTCCACAACCAATGCATTATAATTTTCGAACTTTACAAAAAGCGTTTGGCAAATTAGAGGCTTTTGGAGCAGAAAATAATGTGTGCATGCCCGAAAACAGTTTTGCAGCAGCTGCTTTTTCATCTCCGCCACCTAATATGTCTTTGAACAATCTAGCTAAAGGATTTTCCAACTATTAATGCAAGTAATAATCCGTATCAATTGCCAAGCCTTTTTAAATTACGTACTAAGGATTTTCTGAACGTTTATATAACTCTTTATCTGTTGTCCTAACAATTACATACTGTATTCTATCACCGATTTTTACAGTATATCCACGTTCTTTTAATTTTGTTACCACAGTCAAATGAGGTTGTGAAGCATTTTTATAGTTGTCCATGGATTATGAATAAGCTTTTGAAATAACCAGCAATTGCATATCAATGCGTTCTGTTACTAAATCCTGAACAACTGATTTAATAAATCTAACTGCTGAATCTTTATCACCATCAATCAATAATCGTTCGAGGGCACCTTTCATTGTTAATGCAACCAACTAACAATTGTCTCTTCTTACTAATTCTAGCCCTTTAACATCAATTTTATCATATTTTTCTGGCTTAGTCCAATATAAACCTGCATATCTCTTCTTACTCACTAGTAGATATGGACAATAGACTTTTTCGAATTCTAAACTTATTGGTTTAATAAATTCTTTGGTAACTAGAGCAGCAGCATGCACAGCTACTTAAAAACTTTATTCAAAAGATACTCCAAATTTAACCATAACTGAATCTGTATCTCCATATACAACTTCAGCATCTTTTTAAAGCGTTATTTCTTGTTCATTTGGTAATTTGATAGTTGTTCCTTTAACATAATAACTTTCAACTTTATTTTTGGTCATATCAATCATTTAACGACCAAAAGATGTTACTGATGATGAAATTTCTGCACTTGGTAGTTTTCCTGTTTGTAAAGCCCCTGTAAATCCGTATAAAGAATTTGCTGTTACTTTCAAGGCTAGTTATCTACCGTTCAGAACTTTCGCTTCCAAATCATCTTTAGCGTTTGCCATATCTTTTTTAGCTTTTTTACGAGCTGCCAAAAGCTATTATAGAATTTAAGGTAAAAGACCTAATTAATATTCAGTTTTCAAGAAATAAAAATCTTGAGGTGTTTTTGTAACATATTGCGAATTAATTAATTCATCGAATGTCATATCTGTTCCAAATTTCTTATTAAAAGCCGGTAAATCGAAGCTGTTTTTCTCAATAAGTGTAGAGTAACAAAGATTATGAGCAATAATAATTGAAGGATACAGTGAACTAAAGTCAAGTGTCGAAATAGGATTTTATTTATCATAAAAACCTTTTTTAGGTTCTAGAACAGTAGCTCCTTCTAATTCCTCTGCTTCACCTTCATTTTCACCAGTTGTAGCAGTCACTTATCCTCTTGATTAACGATATGGTATTAACATGTTATTTTACTTTGTGTAACGTGAAAGCAAACTTATCATACGTGCTTATTATCCTTACTTTGTTAGAACTAAAAGCGGAACTCCAGTAACTTTAGACATTTCAAATAACTAAACTACTATCATAAGTTTGTTGTTCAATTTAATAGGTAATTATGCATCTTTCAAACAATATTATGCAATTGTTCGACGACCATAGGAATCTTTTTCAAATAATGGTAAAATAGTTGAATAATGCACATCATCTTTTTATTCTCCAAGAAATTCACTTGAAACATTGTTTAAAGTGTATGACCTTAATTTATAGTTGGTCTAAATTTAAGGCAAAATATCAACAGAAACTCTTCCTGGTATATGAATTTCATAGCTTTCTCGCGTACCCATTTAATTTGATTAAAATGTCTTCTCTACAGCTTTACACGTAAATTTTTTAAGTCTGGATATTTAAATTGGTTGAATTTTTAAATACGCACATCTGTCAAACACGTATGGGAAATCGAAGTTATCTATATTGTATCCAGTAATGATATCAGGGTCATATTTCAGAATAAGTTCGAAAAAGTTGTTTATGAGATCTTACTCTGATTAGAATGACTGGCAATGACCGGTATTTAATGGGGCTGTTTCTCCTAGTTGTAGTACAACGTTTTTCTAATCTCCATCTCTATCTTAAGCACATACACCTATGGTTATAATTTTATCGTTCTCATTTTTAGCTTATGGGAATCCTTCTCTTGAAATACACTCTATATCAAAAGATAGTGTTCGAATTGGAGCGTTTTGAATTTTTTCAATGCCTTTGACACACTTAAAAGGAACTCTTAATCCAATTTAGCATCCTGATTCAATAGTAGTGAAATTTTCAACGCTAAGCCATCCGCATCCAACACCATTGCAATCTGTTAGGAAACGAGTTCGTGCATCAATATCAGAGTTAAATTAACGAGTATCTTTAAGGGTATTGCGCATAGTTGCTATCTGTGAAGAGTACTTTGTTTAGATTTTAAGAATCTTAGACGCTTATCTATTTAATGCATAAACAGATTTCAATTCACTAACTTCCGTTACAATTATATTTTCACAAATTTTTTTCAGCTGCTCAGTGTAGTCTTTTAAAACAACATTAGTATCAACGCCAATATAAAAATAGTGTTCGTAATCGGTTACCTCAACTTGAATAGAATTACCAGCGTTGGTAACACCGAATAACTGGAATACGTTGTCAATTTCTTGAATGTCAATTAGTTAAAATTCAATGGATCCAGATAGCGGTGGTGGAATTGGGCGTGGCGAAACGTATTTCATTATGAATGAAGTGGGTTACACTCAGTTAATAGAATGTGTAAATACATTATATTTTAATATATTTTCCTTTCGTGTGAATTTTGACCAAAATAAAAGACACATATCTTTATTCTATCATTATTGTATTTTTGTACAGTATCAAATTCACTCGAAGCCTAGGCGGCTCATTTCTTCTTTGAGGAGTATTTTAACGGATGTTTTGAAGATTTCGTTGACGATTTCGCCGTCGATTGCAGTGCTGAAGAAGCTGTATATCTGTCTCCTTGGGTTCTTGTTGAGGGCCAGGAACCGGTCTTGGATGTATTTGTGCGGTTCTTGGGGTTCTTTGAAGTCTTTGAAGGTGTTTCTGAGGGGAACGGTTTCAACTTTCGTTTTGAACAGGTCGAATTTGTTCAGGAGGAGGATGATCGGGGTTGACCTGAACGTTTCGCAGTTGATCGTTTGCTCGAATAGTTGGAGTGAGTCAACCATGCGGTTCACCGAGGGGTCCTCGTCGAGCGTTAAATCGTAGTCGATCATGCTTGCAACGTACACGATTGAGGCCGCGTCCTTGAATATGGCCGACCACTTCTTCCTCTCGGCTATTTGACCGCCAACATCAATCAGGCGGAAGCTCCTCCCCTGCACCTTGAAGGAAATCTGCTGCACCTGCGTCGTTTTTAGCCTGTAGCGCACCAAATCGCTCACCGACACCGTGTAATTCTAGTCCAGCACGGAACTCTGGAGAATCGTCTTCACATGCGCCGGGATTTTCAGCTGATAACACATCGGAGCCTCGAAAATGGACTTCATGTTCGAATCCCGGGCCAATTTGTAACACTTGTCCACAAACGTTGAATAATTATCAGTGGAATCTTCTGTGTAGTGCTCGTTTTCCTTGTTGCTTGACATAATCATGGTCTAAAACACCTCAGGCTGCATTTATAATAATAATTATGCGAATTCTGAATTAGACTCGTCAACTGACTAGCGAATTTATTCCATTATTGACGTAGCAGCCTACAGATTACGCAAAAACGCCGTTTAAATTGATAATTTGTACGTATTCAGCTAATCCTGCGTAAAGCCAGTACCAAAATTGTTCTAAATCTGGCGGAAAAAGGTTTCTAACTTCGATTCCTTGTTTTATTGTTCTAGTTAACGGTCAAATTTTTATGTTACAAGTTTTTCATTCTCTGTTACATCTTTATTTGAACTTCCACAACAAGCAAACATCTGGGGATTGAAAAATATTATTATTTCAAATATAAAGCTATTTAAACTGTATTCACTTTCAATTAATGTCCCATAGCCTGTGTGTTCTTCAATCATCTAACTAAATAATATTATATTAGTGATAACGCAAAGCTATTACGAACAAGTATATAGAGCATAAGCTATTTTTTCTGAACCAGATTAGATGAATTTTTGATTAAATGTTTAAATCAATTAAAACAAGAAAATAACTTCACTTAAAATTAGATTTCAAAGTCTTTGTTTATTATTAATAGCAAAGTATCAAAGCAACTTATCGATAAATTCTAAAAACTCTGCGCCAGTGATCATATCTCTATTTAACTCAATATCACTATTACTATTACTATAGTTGGAATTTTAGCTTGTTCCTATTTCACTTTTGTTGTTTTTTGGCGTGTTTTTATTTTTAGCAACATCAGTAAACATTGTTGTTTATTCAACTTCAGATATAATAGAATCTCTATTAAACATTGTTGAAGATTTTGTCATTGATGACATAATTGGTATAAACGATTTTCTACTTGGGGTATGAGATCTAGATGTTATCAATTATTTTTATCGATCAAATAGTGCTTTCATTCTTTGGAGTGGAGAAGTAATCATATATCTAGTAAATGATATTTAGTTGATGTAATGTAGGTGTGTCATTTTAATGTATCAACTTCATGTATAATGTGTGTGGTGTGTGTTTATATCATTACAATTTTTCTCATATGAATATCAACGTTGTCATATTTAATGTGTTAAAAGTAATTTAAAAGACCAAGAACAATAATGATTGATAGGATATATATTTAAATAATTCGTAATCTATTCCTATTGTTTAATGGTAATCATTGTAATCTGATATTTATACAAATAGTTATATTTACAATTATACCATTTTAACGTAAATTACGAACTATACTGGTCACCCTTTTTCTCTGATAATCACATTTCCATTCCTCTCTTACCAAATGTCTCGCACGGCGTAATCACACGTCAAACCTCCTCACAGAATCTCCATTTGCTCTTTCGGGCTTATGGATTTTGCTTCGGAGATCTTTAAACACAAATACATATACTAAACTCAAAATCATATTTCATCTTCAAAGATTGCTCACTCGGGTTCAATCTGAGACACTTGAATTTATATTACAATACGAAGATATTACATTGAGTTTATTTTTTCATATAAATTCGTTTTCCTCCGTTATAATAATGTGATGATATCCTGTATATTAAATGTTTGTATATATGTAGTGTGATTGCATAATAAATATTAATCCCAATACAATTATTATACACGTAGAATAATAAAACGAAAATATAACACTCCAATGAGCGCAAAAGTATAATTACACACAGTAAAATAATAGTCCTTGCCTAACTTTTTGCTAAAATCAAGCAAATAAGATATTAATATGAGTAAATAACTGTATATGAAGCAAATAGAAAAATAATTAAACTTAGATATTTAAAAATAGTAATAAATTGTAACATAACAGCTAATTCATAACTAATAAATAAATATGCAGACAAATAAATATATTGACAATAGGGTTAATAATAAAAATTAAACAAATTTTAACTAATCAATTAAACAGTAATAACAGGTAGCTCAGCAAATGACCAAAAGCCAGAACGAAACCAAGCTTTCCAGAGTGTCCAGCGTAAAAGAAGTGGAACCCGCTTAAATACAAGTAGAGGAGCCGCAAAAGGCAGACGAGCTGAAAGAACGCCTGAAGGAGAAACAGATTCTCTTGAAGCAGCAAAAACAACAAAGCGAAGAACAGGAACTCAGAAAGGCCCAGGAAGAGCTGCAGCTCAAGAGACAGCTGAAGGTGCTCCAGATGCAGCAGGAAGAGGAAAGGAGAAAACTCATCCGAGAACAAGAGGCGAGGCTGAAGCAAGAAGCCGAGTCGTCCAGACAAGAGAGACTTCAGAAACTGGAAAGCGAGAAGAAGCAGAGAGACATGCAGCGGATGGTCCAGCTGGAGGAAGAGGCCCGCAAGCGCGAGCTGGAGCAGGAGTACAAGATGAAAGAGTTCGAAGACAGCCGGAAGAAGCTGGTCTTCATCGAAGAACGCAAGTTCCTCATGCGCGAGCTGGACGGCGCCAAGCAGCAGCAGTTCTCTCTCCAGGAAGAGCTGGAGAGGCAGAAGAGCCAGGCGGTCCAGCAGCAGATAGAAGAGGCCCGGAAGCCGAAGGCCCCGCCGAGCCTGCTCAACGTCCAGGAAGAGGAGCCGGCCATCCAGAAGGTGGAGAAGAAGGTCGTGGACAGGCTCAGGCCCGTCGAGCGCGAAGAACACAAGCTCTTCTACAAGGCGCCGGTCGAGACCGTGGAGAAGATAAACTCGCTCTACATCGTCGACGAGCTGGAGCGCTGCCAGTCCTACTTGTACGAGCAGAAGTACTCGCTGCAGATCGCCGTGGACACGAGCCAGATGACCCGCCAGGAGATGGTGGCCGACGCGGTCCAGGACATGTTCCTGCGCCAGAAAGAGTGGATCCAGACCCTCACGCTGATCCGGGACGAGCAGCAGCAACAGCAGTCGCCGGCCCTCGCGCAGATCAACATGATCCTCCAGTTCGAGGCCCAGCTCCTGCCCGCCATCCAGTTCTGCCAGTGCGTGGGAGACATCGACGAGGTCGTCAGCGAGATCGGGCGGCTGCGCAGGTCCATCAAGATCCAGCTCACAGACCCGCAGCGAGACAGAGAGAAGCTGGACCAGCTCATCCAGAAGAAGATGGGCAAGTGCGAGCAGCAGACCTACATCCTTCAGGCTGTCATGCACGAGTAGATATCTAAAGGCAATGAAAAACTTCAAGGTTTGTAATAATTAATATTACTTAATTAGGAGTGTCTATTTGCTATTTAAGAATAGAATACATTGGACTAGTTCTATTCTTGCAGTAGAATGTATGATAATGCAATTAAATCTGTAACTCTAGATCTTATTGATTGATAAATTTTATCCTGGTATTTTTCACTTTTCATCATTTTTCTGCTGCTTGAAGAACTATTTCTTCTTTATGTGTTGATAGTGTTTTCAGGTCTTACATATCAATATCGCTATTTACTGCACCGTATAGTAAGTATTTATTGCCTTGGTAAGCTGGTGGTCCAATTTTTGTGGATAAGTCATTCTTTGTGTTGAAAATGCTGTTTATTAAGTTTCCATGTATTCTGATTGGTTTCATTGCGTTAATTTTGTAAATCTCGTGTGTTATCTGAAGCAGATTGTATATTGTCGAATAAATAACGTGTTCTGTGACAACAATAACGCACTCAGCGAATTCTAGTGTTTACAGTGCACTGTAAATATCACTTTCACCTTTATCTTACTTGAGTATCTTTTTCTATCCGATTATTTTGAGTTTTGATTCGATTTTAAGTTTGTTCCAGAATTAGAGTTATTTCTCAAAATCCGTTTCCTAGTTGAAAACGTAAATAAAGAGTGAAGTGGGTTCGTTTTAGTACGAACAGTTAAATACTTGAATCTGTTTGTATTCTTCAAATATGTGAACGGCCGTTTTATTTTCAACAGCTGTGAACGTCAAAATTGATTTTAATTCCTCGTCTTATATTTCTAACTAGTTCAGATTTAAGGTCGTTAGCTATAGGAGTGGTTCGCCCCTTATTTTCACCTCACCTAGTCCAGTGATCTTTTCATTTTCAATTAGTAATTGAACTGGTTTCTATTTGTCCTCTTTTTACTTTTATTTCTTTGTTTTCCTCAGCAAGAAGTTTATTCCCTTTTGCTTGCCTTCTATTAGCCAGTAAGTTAATAGTGGTAGAACGAATATAAGAATTATCATGTAGATCGCGTATATAACCAAATTCGCTATTTCCTTCCCGCCAAATATAAACTTGAATGGCCAGTCGTTAACCTTGAATATTAACTACTATCCGATTTACTCAGATATGCTAACGCTCTTATCACTTATTTTAACCTTCACAACATACTTATCCTTTGGTAAATCTGGACCGTTGTAAATGCAAAACTCGTTGTGTGGCTAGAATGTTAGATTTAAAACAACATCCCCTTACAAATCAACATAACGCGTTGCGTTGCTTGAAGTCACGTTCTGAATTTGAGCCGAAACCTTTGAACAATCAGGGTGGGCCATATTTCCATACGTATCACTGAACAAAAACTTAACAGAAATATCCAAACCAGTTCTGATGATCATCGGCTAAATGATAGCATTTTTTATCAGTGATGCTACACCAGCTGTTACTTAAACCTGCTGTAGACTTGATGTAATTGGACTGCCAAAGCACGTCAATTTGATATTGTATTTTCTAGCCTTCCCTGGCATTTGCATTGACGCAGAACAAATTTACCCAGTTTTTATGTAATTTGAGAATATAGGAGCTGAATTTTCAAATTATAATTAAAACTTATTGCAATCTAGTGAAGTAGAAAAAGAAACACTAAAAGTTGCATTCGAAACATAAATAGCAGATAATTGAGAATTTGAATCCATAAGAGATATTGAAGTAACATCTACATTGATAGTTTCGTCTTGGTATTTTACAAATAACATATTTGATTCTAGCACATTCAATGCGAAGAAACATCCATCAAAATATAATAATTTTCGGTTAGTCCATGACATTTTACTCATTATAGAAGGATATTAGCTGTCTTTTTAAAATAACGATTGTGCTGGAGAATTAGACAAAACTGTAACTGTGTAATTTCGAGACACTGTAATTTCAGTCACTGTCATTAAATTACTACCAAATTGATATTAAACTTATGATGCTTACTACTGTAGAACTAAAACATACTGCGTACTTCTCACATATAGTAATATTTGTACACCTGACACTTGGATTTTTTATATTTATGTTATTGAACAATTAAATATAGATATTGGAAGTAGTGTTACAATATCAAATTCCATTAGTCTAATATTTTAATCCTAATCTTTATTAAATAACGCATCAATAAATAATCTATTGCCTACTAATTATAAATATTAAATAGGATTTTCATTTTAGGTGATTTGTTCTTAATCTAATTAATAAGATGAATTCGAATCCGCTAGATCCGAGATTTTAACTTTATACAAATATTATTAAGCAGAATTAGTAATTAAATAGTCTTGCGACAAACCTATTTAGTAGCCTACCTAGGAATTTACGTAGCTCAATAAAATAATTTACGAAGATGTCACAGTATATTTCAGAAAATGAACTATACCTATATTCTCTGATTATACAGATTAATTGGCAACAGTAACATTAAATCTTGATGCATCTGGACAACCAAGTGCAAATTAATAGCCTACTAAACATTCAACAAACTAAAAATCGCCAGTGCATGCACTAGCATTATATGTGTATCCTGTAACATTCAATTATAATGAAGTTCGTTAATGTGATCGAATATAAGCACAACTCTGAGCATTATAAATTCGTACATTATAATCAGCAGTTGTAGATTCAAATAATAAAGCCAAATATTAATTGCTTAACTTCATTTGCAATATTACACCTGGTATATCTGATGCGGCTATTTCACAAGCGTGTTAAAGATCATTTTGGTAAATACGAATAATTTTATTCAAACCAATAGCTAAAACTTATTAATTCGGTGACACAGCTGTTTCATTGAATATATTATTAGAAGCCTCAAAACTCTATCCTACATCAATAAACTTAAGAGTACTATGTAATTCTTTTAGCTAATCTGATGTTATAATGGATTGTGATTCCTATGATATTATTTATTAATTAAATATAAATATTACAATAATCATCTAATGAAGTGGTAATTCAATATAGTCGTTAATATGTGCCATTAAGATAATAAATCTGATCTTTTTCATGTTAAAATCAAAATCTAGTTATATACCGTATCACAATACTATTATAGAACTGAAAACACTAAGAGAGATAAATTTTTGTATTAATAGTATTTAATTTGTTATTCCACCCTAAAACTATGACATATAATTAATATGAGAATTAATATGAGCAGCCACTAACTATGGATGAAAATAACTAATAATATCAATCTTATTCTAAACCTAAAAAACCATGCATATTACATTTTTAGGCTATTGCGAGAATTTTTGCAGGATTAGCTGGTGCAAGCTGTATTGCTTAATACATTACGAAAATTGTCAACGAATATAAGAATCATAAACTTTAATTTAAATGGTAACAATTTTAAGTGTATGCGATTGCAGGAGTTAACATTTTATACGCTCTAACTTTAGTAATATCAGCTTGTTGTAAATCTCTTTCGTCAGCTAAGTAGTGGTTAAACTATAAAGCAGCCTTTCTTTGTAAACCATTTATGGTGTGCTTTGTGATGTTATATATTGCAGTCGCATAGTCTCCAGCAACTCTATTTATTAAAGGAGATGTAATAAATTAAGTTGAAAGTTCTTTTGTTTTAATCAACATGTGTAGCTGTGCTATCATATTTTTATTCGGATTGTTTTCTCCTTGTAAAAAGACTGAAGTATCGAATTATTACTTGGCAATGGGATTCAATGTTGATTATTTTTCGTTTGGAATATGAGGTTTGTTATAATTTTTATTATTCTCAAATATATTATTATTACAAATATTTATATCACTTCCTACATTATTCTTATTTTTGTTGTTATACATAACATTAAGGTTGGATATGTCGCTATATATTGTTATTTTTGATATTTTATAAAGTTTATAATCCCTCTGGAGACAAGCAGTAACTATATGTAATATAATTCATTTAGTTGAAGTGGAAGAAGTTTATCTTATAACTATATAGATACAGATAAACAATAAACAATATAATATTAATTACTTAAACCGTAAAGTGATAAATAATCTACATACCAAATACATAAAATTTGATTCGTCATCATATGTCATTATAAATGATAAACACATTATATTTCCCACTCACTTAACATTCCTTATCTCAGCTTTTCTATTCATTCAATTAGTTATAAATCATCAATAGCATTTATTACCCGCTCATACATCCGTGAGCATTAATTGAATTTGTCTAGTGTTTCTTATTACTGTATCACCATTTCATATTCTTCATTCAATAACAAGAGTCTTTTAATTCCATCTAGTTACTTATTTCCTTTATCAATTTATTCATGCAACAGTGCTTGAATTATATAGCCTTATTATTTACATTTTAGCACTTTCCCTTGGATTAATTATTAAACGAGCTATTAATCCACGATTTAGTCTACTAATTTCAGCGATGTATTGTTTCTAAAAGTGTTGATGAATTCGCTTACAAATTTTATGTCTCCTATGCACTGGCAGAATTTTATGCATGTTGTGATTTAAGTTTCTAGTTACAAGATGAGTTGTATTTACTAAATTGCTGGAGAATGGAGTTCTTTTTGTTCTTTAAGAATATTTTCTAGATTTAATAATATTTATTGTTATATATCGTTTAGCTGTTCTATATACTCGTTAACTTGTTCTGAACTTTGTAAAGTACTTTCTAAGTCCATATTTAGTGCTTCAATTTGTAATATTTCAGTGTACTAGCGTGTTTGGAGTCTTTTATCGGGGTCTTGGATTTGTAGCTCTTTGAGTTCTATTATTTTTTATTCGGGTATTTTGAGGAATGTTTTGTATTATTCTCTGGGTTGTATTTGCATTGGATTGATTTCTGTGTATTCTTTGATTATTTCTTTCTTGGGCTCGGGTTCATTCAGCAGTTTCACGTTACTTTCAATTTGTTATTATATTTGAATTTGATTTGCTTTTTGTGTTTTATTTTTCAGTTCTTCCATTTTGAGGAGTTCTTTGTCCAGTTCTCTGAGAACGAATTTTCGCTGGGAGTGGAACTAATAATTTTTCAGTTCGTTTTCTTGGGCTTTAATGCTGTTGTTGAGTTCGTCCGTTTATTTTTGTACTTCAATTTACTTCTCCTTCATTTTTTTAAAGGTCAAGATGCTGTTTTTACTGCTTAAAAAGCTCAAGTTTGGCTAATTTTTGTTGTTCCGCTTGCTTTTACAGCTGGTAGTGATTATATTAGAGCAAATCGATCTTGTTCTGCTCAGCGTTGAGTAGCTTTATCTTTTGTTGTTGCTTGTTGTATAGCTCTTGTTACGCTTGTTCTAATTGTAATTTCTAATCCTAAAGGAACTTCTCCAACTGTTTGTTCTATAAATCCTTTAAAACAGTTGAATCATATGTAGAATTGCTCGCCTATTTTTATTCAGTTGATTATTCAGGTTACCAAGAACCTTCTTAGAGCGTTGATTGTAAGGCTTGGCGTTAACTCCGTAATAACTTTTCTTATTCAATTATATTGTTTGAAACAACTGATACCTTTTGCTAGATATTACTATCGTATTTCTAATATAGCTTACCAATTAGATCTTACTCTTTGCGTTCTGCCTCCTTTTCTAAACGCATTTTTTCGGCTTTCACATTTTTCTGTTTATTTTTGTACTACTAAAGTAATTGAAGCTTTTTGCTTTATTGTGCGCTATTATTTAATTTATTTTTAGCATCAAAAAGATTAGGTAATTTATTATCTTAACTAAGATATTGAGAATTAATAGTAGATATTGACATTATTTGCGGAGTGATTATATATTTTACATATCATAATAATCTTAACAAGGATCTATTTCTTTCCACAATTAATGACGACCAAATTTAAATTGCAATCATTATACAAGTTTTCAAAACCACCGCCATTTTAAATTAATAAAACTGACAGGATATATTCGTTAGTAAGTAATATAGATAAAGATTCTCCTGCTCCTTCACAATATCATATCATAAAGCAAGAAAATTTAGGATAAATAGGTATAATGATGAATCGTTATGCTAAAAAATGTACATTTGATAAAATAGCTAAATAATAGGAGTTTAAACTTCCGCCTACTAAATATTCGCCTGAACCAATAAATTACAAATAAATTTTGCATCGTTTAGGATCGCGATAAAATAGTATTCCATCATTACATAAAAGCGACGACGAGTTACAACAATCTTTATTATCCCCGTAATACTATGCGCCTCAACTAAGAGAATAAACAACTAGATAATCGAAAATTATGTCCAGAAGTCGCGATCGAGCAACTAAAAGACCGGATTTAAGTAGTTTTGTGGGTCCTGCGTCATATGATATAAGGAAATAGTGAATAAAAATCATTCTATTAAGTCCAAATCTATCATGCTTATTGCTTTTTCATACATTCTTTCACATGAAAAATAACCATCTAATGTACTCTGTTATTATATTGAAAATAAGTATTCTTAGTTTAACATTAATAATTTTTTAAGGTTATTTAATTCTCTATTCCCTTTGAGAATTTACTCGTGTAAAACTGCCGGAAGGATGTAGGTTTGCTGCTCGCACTTGCCCATCTTCTTCTGGATGAGCTGGTCCAGCTTCTCTCTGTCTCGCTGCGGGTCTGTGAGCTGGATCTTGATGGACCTGCGCAGCCGCCCGATCTCGCTGACGACCTCGTCGATGTCTCCCACGCACTGGCAGAACTGGATGGCGGGCAGGAGCTGGGCCTCGAACTGGAGGATCATGTTGATCTGCGCGAGGGCCGGCGACTGCTGTTGCTGCTGCTCGTCCCGGATCAGCGTGAGGGTCTGGATCCACTCTTTCTGGCGCAGGAACATGTCCTGGACCGCGTCGGCCACCATCTCCTGGCGGGTCATCTGGCTCGTGTCCACGGCGATCTGCAGCGAGTACTTCTGCTCGTACAAGTAGGACTGGCAGCGCTCCAGCTCGTCGACGATGTAGAGCGAGTTTATCTTCTCCACGGTCTCGACCGGCGCCTTGTAGAAGAGCTTGTGTTCTTCGCGCTCAACGGGCCTGAGCCTGTCCACGACCTTCTTCTCCACCTTCTGGATGGCCGGCTCCTCTTCCTGGACGTTGAGCAGGCTCGGCGGGGCCTTCGGCTTCCGGGCCTCTTCTATCTGCTGCTGGACCGCCTGGCTCTTCTGCCTCTCCAGCTCTTCCTGGAGAGAGAACTGCTGCTGCTTGGCGCCGTCCAGCTCGCGCATGAGGAACTTGCGTTCTTCGATGAAGACCAGCTTCTTCCGGCTGTCTTCGAACTCTTTCATCTTGTACTCCTGCTCCAACTCACGCTTGCGGGCCTCTTCCTCCAGCTGGACCATCCGCTGCATGTCTCTCTGCTTCTTCTCGCTTTCCAGTTTCTGGAGTCTCTCTTGTCTGGACGACTCGGCCTCTTGCTTCAGCTTCGCTTCTTGTTCTCGGATGAGTTTCCTCTTTTCCTCTTCCTGCTGCATCTGGAGCACTTTCAGCTGTCTCTTGAGCTGCAGCTCTTCCTGGGCCTTTCTGAGTTCCTGTTCTTCGCTTTGTTGTTTTTGCTGCTTCAGGAGAATCTGTTTTTCCTTCAGGCGTTCTTTCAGCTCGTCTGCCTTTTGCGGCTCCTCCACTTGAATTTAAGTGGGTTCCACTTCTTTTACGCTGGACACTCTGGAAAGCTTGGTTTCGTTCTGGCTTTTGGTCATTTGCTGAGCAACTTGTTATTGCTGTTTAACTGTTGTTTAGTCGAGTTTTTAGGATAATTGAAGTTTTTCTTGTTAATATTTTAGTTCTGCTTCTTTTTACCGTTTTTCAATATCAAGTTTTAATTATCGCTCTAGTTTTTTCAAATCGGCTTGAACGTTTATTTATGATCCTGAACCAAATTATGATTTTTGTTGCAAAAACGGTAACTGTTTGCTTAGCATTAAGTTATCTTGTTTACTATTAGTGTACAAAGTATTTGCGTTCATTTGGAGCGGAATTTGTATATTGTTATATACGATACAAATGTTGATTATGTTGACAAATACAATACTTTATGAAAACACAAAATTTACAATAACAGGGCTTCTACCTTGATTTAAACACATAAACAATCAACATTTGCTAGATTGAGAAGAATTAAAGATTAGATTGAGCTTGGTAGCAGTATTTAGTGTATTTGTAAAATAATAATGATAATAAATTGCTATTATGAAACCATGTAGTATTTATATAATATACAAACTAAATATACACATTAAAAATTTCACTTCAAATGATTTGCTATCATCCAGCCTCCAGAGCTGAAAGAAGAAATCTTTATATATAAACTCTCAAATCGTCTAGAACTGTAACAGTAGCAAATTATGACGAGTACAGAGCATAAGAACCAAATTTATGTCACCAATTGCACGTAGATTCCAAAAGAGCCTTATGGCATTTTTTGAGAGGTGATGACTTAGTGGAACATTTGAAAACTGAAGGAATCGAATCATAACCTATTCAACATGAATCAGCATTTACTAGATTTCATCAAAGATATCTCGAACTATTTAATATCGACGTTATGTATAACATGAAGGATTAACAATATTTTTAAGGCCTTAACCAAATTCTCGCAGCTGTGTATTTTGTATTTTTAAAGGAAGAATATTTAACTGAAAATGCTGAAATAATGGAATATATTTCTAATTATGATAAAGAGATAAATGACTTTACACCAGTATCTATTGATTTGAATAAAATCTTACATAACTATGAATTGTTGCTATAAATTACTTTAAATCTGTGTGAAACATCTCTTTCGCCATTATTTGAACCTGATTTACAAAAACTATCTAAATACGTTTAATTAACATTTGAACCGTATATGAGACTTATTGATGCTAGAACATATGAAATAATAAGTAAGTCTCAAGAATTAAGAGAAATAGCACCTAGTATTCTTATGGGTGCTATGCTTTCTGGATTATAGTATAATGTTAATACTATTTAAAATTCGTTAAGATTTTTGGATTCTTTAATACATGGAGATTATATTCTCTAAATATTTATTTCATGTGCTGCATTATCATTATCTGTTAGATACAGAAATCCCAGTCTATTTCCTAACTGTGAATTTAAATTGGCTCTTAATGCAACTGATAAAATAATAGGTTTATAAATTGCATAAAATCAGGATGATGATATTCTTTTTAGAGTTATGAGTTCAATGGAACATGGTGAGAAAATAATCAAAGATTTTGCTGATTAGTGTATTAGATTGGGTTTGGTTGCTTATTATATATCTAAAGTAGCACATAACTATACTTCAAAAGTATTTTAATACATTGCTAGTGAATATGATATTGAAAAGAGATTCAGTCATATCAAATATCCAAATAGACAATCTATAATACAGGATATGTATTGCAGCAATTCATAAGATTTGCTTAAAGGCATCAGAGGTCTTGATGCTGAAGCTAGTCACTATGTTAGTTTGATCCTCAATTCTATTACTTATGATATGGAGAACTTAACAGAAAGAGTTGAATTAAACATGCAATAGCAAATATAACAGTAATTCATAACATTTGGTAAAAACTCAATAGAAGCCGCCAAGAAGACTGCTAAAATTATCGCAAAAGGGGCCGAGCAAGGCTGGAACCTGTTCAAATCAGGAGTGCAAAGCACAATTAAAAAACTTGAGTAATTAAAGGAAAGTAACGATTTAGCCAGAATGGAAAAGAAAAACAACAAATCCGGTCCAATGTGAGCGATATATACTTGAATAATCATATATTGTACATTTAATTCTAATATAGCCTTTATAATAAAACAAAAAATGATTATTATATGTTATTATGAAAAATTTAATTGAACCCGTGTCCGTAATTGAACCTGTGCGTAATCTAAAAATAATCATTCGGGAAAATGATAAGTGATAATTATGGAAATAATTCAAGAAGTAAATCGTCTGACTCATCTCCTTCTGAAGTTAACCCTAGTATTAATTAAAACTTTGATTAATAATTAAACAATATTTAACCTTAAATAATAATTATTTATAGGTTAGAATATAGTTTATAATAAATTAAATTCTAATTATTAAATTATATTAATAATTTAATTGATAATTATAATTATTATTTATTCACTTATTTAAAATTTCTTTCTGAAACAATTTTAGATAAATCAAAATATACTTTTCTCACTCGTTCTGCTCGTTCATGTTCTGCATGAACTCGAACGTTCTGAAAACGTCGTAGATTCCTCCGTGAATTCTGATGACGTTGTTTTCAAGGAATTGTAAAGTGCAACCGAAGAGCTCGTTTATCTTCTGAACATCCGTTTTGAGCAGAAACTATCCATTGCAATTGAGCACTTTAACGTCGTAATAGCTTCTAAGCGCTTTTTAGCCCAAGCCCAGCTGCTGTATCGTATTAATCGCTTCGTTTTAGCGCAGGTCGAAGTAGTCGTAAAGGGTGTTGCACCTTTCCCGTGAAGCTTTGAAAATGGTGTACGCATCGGAGAAATAGGGCGTGATCCCGATAACCTCAGTAGTTTTCGCACTGCGGCCCATCTGCACCATCTGAATCTGCTTGTGCTCCAGACCAAGCCTCTACTTAATTTGCAATACATCCAAATGGTAAGACAAAGCCGGATTCAAATCTTTCAACTGCAGTTTCTCAACCACCTGCTAAATTGACGTTAAAAATGGAAACTACACACACTTAAAATTCGTTTG